>RJWJ010005821.1:0-65958 GCA_004363605.1 Indri indri
GTCTCTACCAAAAATAGAAAGAAATTAATTGGACAGCTAAAAATATATATAGAAAAAATTAGCCGGGCATGGTGGCACATGCCTGTAGTCCCAGCTACTCAGGAGGCTGAGACAGTAGGATCGCTCGAGCCCAGGAGTTTGAGGTTGCTGTGAGCTAGGCTGACGCCATGGCACTCGCCCCAGGCAAGAGAGTGAGACTCTGTCTCAAAAAAAAAAAAAAAAAAAAAAAAAAAAAAAAAAAAAAAAAAAAAAAAAAAAAAAAAAAAAAAAAAAAAAAAAAAAAAAGAAATATGAAGAGATTCACCTAGTAAATGAATCTGATCCGGGAAATAGCATAAGGCAATTGTTAAATAGAACCTTTTGCTAAAATTGGTACTAGAATCCATTTGAGTAGCTTTATAACTTGTTTAAGGCAATGACAAAGCTGACCATCTATTTAATCATTTGTAACAAGGCCAAAAAGGCATTATTTGTCTTATAAACTCAATTCAACAAAATTGTGTTTAGCGCTTACCTTATACAAGACAATAAGTTCTGCATTAGGGACACATAAAATAACACACATCCCCAAACACGAAGTTCAAGGTCAATGAAGTCAGAGGGTCTTTTTCATGAGTATAACAGCATACACTTCTTCCTCCTACCAGTGAGTTTTTGTACTAAAATATAAATATTCTAGAAGAATACTAGTATTTTAAAACAGAAATTAAAAACTATTTCCAGATCAAGGTTACATCACAATCTTTTAGGAAATAACATTTGATTTAATAAGTTGTAGTTTTCATTTATTATGTAAATGCTATTTCTTAAACATAGCAACATTACATGAATAGGCACTTATTAATCAATTTCATAGTACTGAGAGCAACTCTGGACTAAATCATGGCTTTCCATTTTTTTAAGCAGCAGAGGCAGACCCATCCCCTTACCATTTTTCAAACAAAACATTAAATAGAATTCTGACATATCGAAAAGATCAGAAGCTTGTGCTGTGCCTTCTGAAACAGAGGCGAAGAGCCCAAAGTCCTCCCTTTCAAGTCCCACAGTGACCTGTGAACAGCCTCTTTAGAAATTCTTAAACTCTGAGAAACAGAGCTTAAAACTTCCAATGCTAGATCCAGATGAAAATCAGGATATGACTATCCTCCCACTGAGTTCTCACAAGTCCAGAAACTGGTGGGCCCGCAGGTGTCAGTAATCCTGAGGCAACGCTGTGGGAGGCAGAGAAACCATAGCCTCTCTCCAACAGAACAAAAAAAAAAAATCTGTTTTCCAAGCCAAATTCAAGTCACATAGTTATTATCAGGAATTCCAAGAGACTGAACCCATGAGCATATATTTTATATATCATAGGTGCATGTGCAGTCTCCAAAACAACACTATTAAATCACATCTGAACTGTAAATACTATGCATTAAATACAAAAACGTTGATGTCTTAGTTTTATCAATAAAGGCATTGGGCTCTACTTTGAATAAGGCATATTTTTTTTCAAATGCATAGTAATAGTCAAATTACTTATAAAAAGAATTTACCTCACCTTCCACCTGGGTTTACAGTCCTTAGGCCTCCAGTGACCTCCTGGCTCAATATCTAAATCCTTGGAGAAGAGCTGATGAATTTCATCAAAACTGACTTCACTTACATTGACATTGAGGAATCCCCCTATAAGTCAAAAACGTGAAAAGCTGTTTTAATATTTTTTGCTTCAGAGATGTCAGTAGGACAAACAACAATCACTAGGGTGACAGCGTAACATAGCTGCCGAGACAGCACAGTTTACTCCTGTTATCACCACATAAGTATTAACAGCACCCCCTTTTCACTTTTCCTTTTGATGGTAATTTACATGACCATTCTACTATGTTTGGCAAATCAGCCAAAGACAATCTACTTCTTTTTCTTAAACTTTTGGCTGTTGAGTAATGTACTGAATATTTTAATATCCTTTGGAAAATGTTTGCATGTCATTATAACTTAGCATATCGTTGCAATTTAACAACTATTTATGTATTTTAAAACTATTTTTAATTTCAACATTTCAATATAGTAGACACGATAGCACAGTACTTAAGAATTAAATAAGCAGTTAGACTTACTGGGAGCTTTAATCCCAGCTTCTGTCCACAGGGGAAATTATTTAGCCTCTCTGTGCCTCAGCTTCCTCCTCTGTAAGAGAGGATAGTGATGCCTGCCTCTGAAGGTGGTTGTACACCACGGACTTCTAAAACGTTCCTGGTCTAATAGGCACTCACCATCCAAATTAACAAATATACCGTATTACGGGAGGTGCTTTTACTGACAGTTTTTCTAATGAACACCACACTTTGAAACAGGAATGAATCTTGAATGGAAAACCACTTCCATTAACACAGTCGAAAACAGAGCTGAGAGTCAGGAAGCCTCAGTATCTTCCCCTGAGAATTAAAACAGCTGCGCGATCACTAGCATTCCCTTCAAAGCAATGCTATCCTCAATGTTTTCAATGTCACTGAGAATGGCATATAAAATGCCAGGAGAATGAAACTATGATCATCTTATAGCAGTTTTAATGTCACCTGTTAACTTCCAAATAGGTACAAATTGCTCTGGAATGCCCTCGAGCCAAATTCTTCTCTCTGACCTCCTCCTCTCATATTAATGAAATACAAACCAACAGATGTTGAGGTTTTCCATTTCAAGTGTTCTGAGCCTCTTGTGGCCACAATTTCACATAAAAAACACTCAGTTCCTCTCTAGAAAGCCTCCTTCCTCCTGTTATTCTATATTCTGGAAGGTCTTCACAATGGCCTCTCTTCCCACACCCACTTCATCCTAGCCAGGCAGGACGGTCAATAGCCTCCACTCAGCATTGGGGCATGCTAGAGAGAAGTATTAATACTTTAAATGCAAATGCCTGTGTTTCCCAGAGTAAGCTAGGAAAAAATTTGTCATCTTCTAATGTCTGCCCATTCTACTGACAATATCTGTGGTCTTTTATAACCAAACACCCACCCTTTCCTGTGACAAGATATGCAAACTAGCTAATCTTAGAAAGGTCAGGTTCACTTAAAGGAAAGAGAAACCTATGAACTTGCAGAGAAGGGGAAAGTCAAATGTAAGACTCATCTGTCAACGTAAGTACAGACTATCATGACTCAGCTGACAAAAACAGAATCTAGCACTGTAATCAAATAAATTTCACACAAATAAATCTGATGCATTTAATAGTATGCATGATTGCTAAAATGATAGTAATTAGGCTAAATAATAAGCAGTTCACATAAGTAACTAAAGTTGGTATTCTTCATGCACTGTTAAACCAAAGTTTTTTGTCTTTTTTTCAGCTTTATTGCTTCAACAGCTATAATCATCATTACTGTCAGCAGTTTTCTCCAGCGTCATTTGCAGTCAAATTTCCATTTCCAATGCATATGCGCTGGCAAATGAAGAGACACGCTTTATATCTTTCTCCTCACTAGAGAGGGCTTCCTGTGTCTACCACCGTCCCCCATGCCTGAGGCATCCTAAACTCACCTTCCTCCTGACTGCCTCCCCAATCCACTTCCCTCAGAGTCCATTAGCAGCTTTCCCATGTGCTTAATTGCTCCTTGCTCTGAAATCCTACTACGTTGCTGGCTAAAGGCCAAAGACGATCTAGTGGCATAAGGTTGTCCTACCAACGGTTAACAGCAACATCACTATGCTGGGGGCAGACGGAGGGCAGAGAACAGGCCGCCTAGGACAGGCGCTGCCAGCACTGGGGACAGTGAAAAGTGTTGAGAGAGAGAGAGAGAGAGAAGGATGAATAAATGCTAATTACTGTTGGGCAGGGCGGTGGTGTCAGGAAGACCCTGTAAACAGGAAAAGGAAGGGAAAGGAGTGGCCAGGAGGAAGCACTCAGCAGATTAACTAATGGAGTGTGGTTTCCAAACTGTCCTCAGTGGAAGGAACCGCTCTCAGGTATGGAGGACTCGGAGTCCCAAACATGCTCACTTTCATCTCTTTTATGTACTGGGTATCCCCTTCAGGTTTCACTCAAGAAAGTATCCCAGTGTTTTAAAAAAGCATTTGAGTCGGGCACAGTGGCTCACATCTGTAATCCCAGCACTTTGGGAGGCCGAGGTGGGAGGATCACTTGAGACCAGGGGTTCAAGACCAGCCTGGGCAACATAGCGAGACCCTGTCTCTACAAAAAAATGAAAGAAAAAAAAAAATTAGCTGGGCTGTGGTGGTGGGCATCTGTAGTCCCAGCTACTCTGGAGGCTTGACGTAAGAGGATCACTTGAGCCCAGGAGTTCAAAGTTACAGTGAGCTATGACTGCATCACTGCACTCCAGCCTGGGTGACAGACTGAGACACTATCTCTAAAAAAAAGATGATAAATAAATAAATAAAAGCATTTGAAAACCACCTGCTATAAATGAAGTCAGGAGAGGACACAGCCTTCTTTACTCACAAAGAAGTTAAGCGATCCGCCAGGCGAGCCCCCTTTATTTCTTAAACTTGCTGAGATTTCAAGGGCAACTGAGCTCCACAGAGAATTCCCAATCTTAACTCTCGGCCTGTGCTAAATCTGAGATTTTCAACTGGGAACAAGTGCTTTCTTTTCCCCAGTTAGAGATTTAAAGGTCAAGAAAATAAAAATATTGACTGAAATCCATTTACCCCGTAGTGTAATCACAATCAGCAAACAAATGTAAATAATATAATTTGCCAAATAATGAATTTCACTCTGTTGACATGGGCCTGGGGCTAGAAAGGAAAGAGCTGGAGAACTGAGTGCCTGAAAGGAGGAGGGGCTGCCAGTTACCTAGAGGATCAAGGTGAGAAGCAGGGAACTCATGTGGCATTAAACTCCCTCTCAGTCTCGTGTGCCAAACTGCTTCTGTCATGTGTGAGAATAACTGAGTTGCACCACTGGTTATATAGGATGTTTACTATAATTTCCTAATGCTGAATTTGCAAGCTATGCAACAATGACTCCCATTTTGCAAAGCTGGACCTGAATGGGCCTGCAGTCTGTTAGGCATACAGTGGCCCAAATGACAGGCTTCCTGTGATGTGGGTTATCATGGATCACATGACATGATTTAGGAAATTATTTTTTCTATAAAAATATAATTCTTAAAACAATATTCGCTACATATGAATTACCTATATTTGCATTTTTCTTACATTTCAAGTAAAATTTAAGGCATATCCCTAGGCAGAGAGTTGTTTTCTCTATACATCAACAGTTTTAAGTGATTACTTCACATAGTTTGGGGCCTATATCTGTTTTTTGGTATTCAAAGCCTAATTCTGGATACTCTGGCTTTTGTCTCTGTTTTACCCTCAGGGTTTTAAATATGCACAGCCCAAAGCTCTTGATGACAATGTCAGAGAAAGATCTGAATTGCTCCTAGAAATGTCCTTAGGGTGAATTTCTCCTCAAAGCCAGAAAAGAATTTTCATGATAAGATGGGACATTCCCTCCCCCCCATCCTCTATGCTGCTTCCTGGGTACAGCTCTAGGCTGAACAGTTATGAGTCATCCAGCCATTGGTCACCTACTGTCCCCTTTGAAGCCAACATTTGACACTGCCTATCTCAAATGCTTAAGCTTCTCAATTTCTAGAATTTTATACATTCTTAACACATGATTTCTTACTTAACTATTCTTGAAGCAACCAAATCTGAGCATCCTAAATGTCAAGATAGAGTGTTCGTCACACATCCCCAATGCCAAGGGCAACGCCTAGACACAGGATGAATGAATGAATGGCTAGGAGGGTAAAGCTGGCTGTCCACTACTGTCTCACCCCTACTTCCCTCCTACCTGCATTTCCACTCTCTGGCTCCAGCAGGTGCTAAAATACGTCTGTAGCACTCTGACACTGCTCCCTCTCATTCAAGCCTCCTTCCCTTCCACCTTCGCACCCCTCCCTTCCCTGGTCAATCTCACAGAGATTTAAAGTCCTCTACTATATCCCCATTTTTCCTATCTGTTTGCCTCCTATGAAGTGGTTTGCTGATTTTGGGGGTGTGCCTAAGAATTACCGGGTGTACTTGTATAAAACACAGATGACTGGCCCCATCGCCAAGGTTTCTGTGTCAGTCCTTGCCCATGGGTCATGCGTATGGCCACTGGCTTTATCTGAACACATTTCAGCTGTGTGAACTGCCCGCCATTGAGTCCTGCCTCCCAGGGAAAGAAGTTAGAACCCACTCTCCAAACCAGTGGAGCAGGTAGGAGCAGTCATGTGACCAGATGCACCTGCAGGAGGCTTGGGAGCAATAGATGCCTCAGAAAGTGGTCTGGGCCCTGTTTTGGCTGCTCAACCTTTGACCCTGACTCTCTGGACACCTAGGTTTTCTCTGGGTTCTTTAGTTTCTTTTCATGGATTCCTTTTCCTCTTAAACCAGATAAACATATTCTGTGCTTTGCAACCAAGAACATTTCGATTTGGCTTTTGCTGTAGGTCTGGAGTTTGGCTCAGAGGTCTGCTAAGTATCGAGCTGATATGGGTGCAGGTCATCCCTCAACCACACTTAGAGAAATAGAGCTCTATGATCTTCACCTGATCACAACATCTGTACACTCACAAACACCCTATTCCACCAACTTGCCAACCTGCCACACCTGGGTCACCGATTCCAACCTTGGAGCAACGATTGTCCATGCTCAAATCCTCCACCCCATAAATAGCACTGAAGAAAACCACATAAGCATATAGATTAATCCCATCGCATTTTGGTGACAATACCTAATATGCTGCCTTAAACATAGAAAACTTTCAACAAAAATAAGTGTCGCATTATTTGTGCGTTTTGACTGGGTGAGGGCACTCTCTAGGCTAACTATCAGTCACCTTTTATGATTAGGTGACTCCACTTTTCATTCCCTACAACAACTTTTTAAATATTTACTCCTCCCTTTCAAGCTGAGCAGGCCTTCTTGGCCACCCCCTGATAGGCAAGTGGCTCCGGCTTTATCTGGAAGGAAAAAACAATGGCATGAACTCCTTACTTTTCTCCACCTCAACTCCAAATGAACCGTGGTCTGGCCTCGGGGAGGAGGTGTTCCTCCAGCTCTCCAAGGTTCACTCTTCAGTCCAAGGACGAAAGTCTCCTTTCACTCCCTGACCTGGCTCCACAGAGTCCCTTCTGCTGCCTGCTCCTGTCTCCTCTTCCACGGTGCCTCAGACACACTCTCGTCCGTTTCTTCCTAAAGAGTTCTTCCTTAACCCCGCGTCCTCCGCAGATTCTTTACCGCTATTCTCCTTCCCTTTCCCACAAAACATTTGTTTTTTAACCAACTGGTCTTCACACACTTTGGACTCACTTCTCAGGGCAGTCTAACTTTGCCTCGCAATTACCTTGCTGCTCTACTGAAGTCGAACTTGCTGTGGTCACCGTCAGTTTTCTACGTGCTTTCCTCATTCTACCGGCTTTCTGTGACAGTCTCTCCTTGGAGTGCCCTCCTCGTTGGCCCTTGGGATGCCATCCTCCAACTCTTCCAGGTCCCTAACTGTTTCCCTTCTTCTACTGACCACGGCTCACCTGTGTGAGTGCTGACCTTGGGACCCGCTCTCAGCTATCTTCCCTCTCACCTGCCCCCATCTCCAGTCCAGATCTCTTACGACATTCAGCCCTAAATGACTGCTGAACTTCAAACGACACGTGCCCAAACTGAACGCATTAACTCCCCCATTCTCCCAATGTGAGGTTTATCCTGCATTACTTGTTTCAGAACAGTCACCAAGTCAGAAACCTGGAAATTAACCCCGATCCCTCAGTCAGTTGCCACATCTGGCCAATAGCACCTCTGAGCTCCTGTTTTGTGCCTCTGCCTGTTTCCAATGCCACAGCCCTGGCCCCTGCTCTTGTCTTTTCCTCTTAGCCCAATGCAGTTAGTGCCTCACTGGTCTCCCTTATTCCAAGATTTCCCCATTCTCACCCATCTTCCAGCTTCTCATCTGAATAATCTTTCTCAAGTATCATACAATCTTAGTCCGCCATTCATCTGCCTAAAGCCTTCAATGGTTCTCCATTTCCCTAAAGCAGGGTTTTTTGTTTCTGCTTTGGGTTTACCCTTTTATGCCCCTAGACCCTTTGAAAATCATGCACTCTCACCCGAGAGAAATGTGCACAGGCTCATAAACCAACTCTTTGCAGACAAGTTCAGGGGCTCCGCTCTGTCCAAAGCCCATCTCATGGACAACTAGGGATTCACAGAACCTGCGCAGCCCTCAGATCCCTTAGTCCTTTAGGGGAAACCCTTCTCCTCCTGTCCGGCTTCATTTCCCACATGCCCCACTTACACACCCTCCCTGGCTGGAGCCAACCACTTTCCATTCCTGGAGCACACAACTCCTGTGCCCTAATGCTGTTCTTTCTCAGCTACCTACTGAAGTATCTTCGAGACCCAGTTCCAATGTTCCTTCGCTCTGATTCTTGCTTTTCCTTCCAGAATGAACTGCTATCTCCCTTTTGTCACATTTATATCCTTTTCACAGCATGCCTTTCTCTGAGTGTTACCTGCTCCTGGCTGGTACACACACGCCCATATTCAGCTTTGCTTCTCCCCTGCCTGCCCCTAGGACACAGGGCCCACTGCACAGCTGCTATTCAACCCACAGCGGCTTGCTGACTTTAAAATGGCTCCCACAGCTCTTTTTTTAATAAACATATGCATGACGGTTTGGTATATTAACCATTATTTGAGCTTTTCTGAAGTTTATTTGCTTATCTTTTCCCTCCTTGCTGATTTTCATGTGAATTATTTAAATCCATCTCAAAAAGTCCTTGTAGCTTTTGTTATATTCATAAGGTTAGCAACTATAGAAACTATCAGGGTTAAACCATACAGGAAACTATTCCGCAAACAGTAAGGACAGAATATATAAAGGTTACTGCAAACGTATTCTATTTGAAAAAGAATTAAAAGATAGGAAAACTAAAGGTGAAGTCTATTTTCATTTTAATGCAGAGTACACAATTGACATTTCCCATTTCTGCCTCACCCAGAAAAATCAAAATCAAAACATACACGCTAAGCACTTACTACTTTTTGGCTCTAGATAAGGTGAAACTTCTATTTTACTTTGTTAGCACAAAGAATCTTACATAAATCCAATAAAGCTGAAAATGAGTTTGCCTTATGGAGAATCTGTAAATACTAACGATAACAAATATTCACTCACATTCTTCATATAAATAATACACATCAAAATAGATTTTATAGTGTCATTTGACCACTATTGCAGATGAAACATTACTGAAATTCAGGAAATGCATTTTATCTGAATTCCAATTTGAAAAATTCACACGTTATGGAAATCTTGTGCCAGTGGTTCCATTGTTACACCAGGGAAAAATCAAAAAGGATTTACTGCTAGATAACCAAACACCAATTTTAAGCCTTGACTTCACTTTTGGTGATTATAAATAAATATTGCTCACACTTGAACGGTTTTCATCCAAGTAGGTCTTATTCTTACACAGATCCCTCCTAAATATTATTTGGGGAAGTATCATATTCAATTATTTTGTGTGATATAATAAGATGTTACACTTAGGTATTTTATTATATTGTTCTCCATCATCAATGGGAAATACCCTGTTAATTAAAAAAAATTCAGGATGCATAGCTAAGAGTAAAACTTCTTAGCTCCACGCATTTCTCCCAGGTTTCTCATTCCCTTAATCATTGTAAAGTCTGGCTCCGTCATTCACAGAAGTAGGGAGAATCGAATTAACACCTGTCAGGCTTCAGGTGTTGTGCTCCATCCTAGCCTCACAACGCTGTGAATGAAGGTGACATAACTCCAGGTTTTACAGATAGGTAAACTGAGGCTCCACTTTGCAGAGGTCACATGACTACTGAAGGGGCTCTGCTGGGCAGCTCATGCAAGGCCCTCTTGGCAGAAGCCTTGTTATGTTGGCTGTACCCACGGCTCCTTTCTAAAGCATGATCTGATGTGGCTGTATTTTCTACTAAATAACCCTGTTACCCTGGCCACCACTCACGGGACACAGGATTGGCGCTGGACCCAAAGCTGGCAGACAATGCAGGGGGCTGTTGTGAAAAGATGGCTGGCCGCACCCGTGTGATGCTCTCTTATAAAAGAACGCAAGACTCTGAGGGAAGCAGAGAGAAGGAACAGTAGCACCAAGACCCCCGTGCAGCAGCCACGCACAACAGAGGTTACGTGCAATGAGCTATGGGACTGGAGAAGAGTACCAGCACGAGGGCCTGGCAGTAAGACGCGTTCAAACAGAGTCTAATTAATACTTATAAAGCACTCATTAAGAAAATGGCAACTAAACCAAGAATGGAAAGATTTCCTAAAACTATAAACCCTTGAATATAAACATTATGAAGATGAAATTATGGTAATCAATATTTCAACAGAACATTATCCAGTGGTTTCAGGATTGCACAAAAATATTCATTTTTAGGAGAACAAGGCTGCAATAAGGAAGTAAGGACAAAGAGCCACAAAAATCACTGAGTTTCATTCTCTATTATGGGACAGCAAAGAGGCAGCAAGACAAGCATCACCTGAGAATTTGTTTTACAGACCGGTGCCAGGACCAGGTGAAACCACTCAAGTCAGAAACCTAGGGGTTGGGCCCAGGAATTATAAAAGCTCCCCAGGTGCTTCTGTTACACAGCTGGGGATGAGACCCATACTCTCTCTCAATCAGTGGGTCTCAAAGTGTAGCCCAAGAATCATCAACATTAGCATCACCTCGAAGAACTTGTCAGAAATGAAGAGTCTCAGGCCTACTCCAGAGCTACTGAATCTGAAACTCTGAGGGTGGGGCCAGAAATTTGTGTTTTACGAGACCATCCAGGTGATCCTGATATACCCTAAAGTTTGAAAGCCGTGGCCTTACATAATATTGAAAAGTCAATCTTTCTTTTTATTATAAATATATAATATCTATAGATAATAAACTGAAAAAAATCCTACAAATATGATGGGCAAAGGTTAATATCCTCAATAAAAAAGCCATGTGAAGACATAAAAAACATATTTAGATACTACAGACATTAGAACACAGGAATACACAAGCAATTTAAAAATATTTAAATCTTTAATTATATAAAAATCAAGATACAAACTTATATGTATAGAGTATGTTTAAATCATGGGGTGGGAGCAGGGAGGACATGCAAAGAAAAAAATTCCAAAATAATAGCCATGGTGGCTTCTGAGTGCTGGGAGTACAGTATAGTGGTTTTGTAAAAATAATGATAATTATCTTTATAATTTTTAGAAACCATATTTTAAAGTACGATAGTTTGAGCACTATCACATATTATACACAAAAGTTAAAAACAAAATAGTAAAATTATTAGAAGGAAATAAAGGTATTTGTATGGCCTTGAGGCAAGAAAAGCTTTCTTATGACAAAAAAAGCAAAAACCTTAAATGAATTGATTTATACAACTGAAAATACCATAACTTTTAAGTTCTGTAAAATAAAAGACTCCATAAACAAAATAAAAAGACAAGCCCAGGACTGTGAAAAGACACTTACAACACACACAGCAGACAACAGGTCACTGCCAGAATATAAAGTATTCCTGTAGGTCAACACAAACAACAACCCACAAGGAACTGATAAAAACCATGACAGAGCAAGTCACAGGAGAGAAAATTTAAAAATATGAACATATGAGAAATTACTCAAACCCACTAGTAATGAGAAAATTGTTTAGGTGTTTTTTTGTTTTTTTTTTTTTGAGACAAGAGTCTTGCTTTGTTGCCCAGGCTAGAATGCCATGCCATCAGCCTAGCTCACAGCAAACTCCTGGGCTTAAGTGATCCTCCTTCAAACTCCTGAGTAGCTGGTACTACAGGTGCGTGCCACCATGCCTGGCTAATTTTTCTATTTTTAGTTGCCTGGCTAATTTTTTTTCTATTTTTGGTAGAGACGGGTTCTCACTCTTGCTCAGGCTGGTCTCGAACTCCTGAGCTCAAGCAGTCCTCCCACCTCAGCCACCAGAGTGCTAGGATTACAGGCGTGAGCCACAGCACCCAGTCAGAAAGTGAAAATTCAACCAATGAAATACCATTTATCAAGCTATCAGATCAGCAAAAATCAAAAACTCCATCAATATCAAAGTAGTATGTTCATGCTTTGCTGTCAGGGATATAAATTTAGAGAGCAATTTGAGAAAATCTGGAAGAACTGAGCCAACCTACCCAGCAATTCCACCACCAGGCATCAACCCTCAAGTACACACGCGTATATGCACAGGATGGTCTGTACTATGTTGTTCTTTACAGCAAAAAAGAAAAAAATTTTGCTATTTTGTGAGAGCAAAAAAAGTGGAAACGACCTAAATGTCCGTCAGCAGGGAAAGAGGTAAACGAAATTTTATACACTTATACAAAGACATACTGTGCAATAATGGGGGAAATATATTAGATCTATAGGTAACATGGGGAGTTCTCAAAAAAAAATAAGTAAAAAAAGCAAGTCGCAAAATGAAATGTAATTTATAGGACAGTGTACATAAATTATTAGAACCTTTGTAACAATGTATGTTTTCTATGCATACGTCTATCTACGTAAAAAATAATTTTTGTAACCTGTATGAATACACAGCAAACTCACAACAGAGGTGAGGTAATTTTGAGGAAGGGCATGGTGGTCAAAAAGAACTTTGGCTTAGTCTGTAATGTTCTAATATATTCAAAAGGAGACAACACATTAATTATTCTCCTAAACACTGTTTTAAGAGAATTTGGAAGTAAGCCAAAGTATTAATTTTTAAATCCTGGTGGGAGAAATATGGGTATTTGTCATTTTCTCTTTTGTATTTTTCTTCAACTTTTCAATCATTCCTCTACAAAAAGTGCTTTGCCAAAAAAAAAAAAAAATTCAAATAACATGCTGCATATGAATGTTTGAACCCACAGTAATGATCTGATCCTGATGTACTCAAATCATGTGGTTTTTATGATTTTATTATAACATTAGTAAACAGTTAAGTCAAAATTAGACCACACTTACGCATGTAAGGCAGCTTTTCTGGGCAGGGGAGGTTTGGTGAATATGTGAAGTTTTCCGGAAGATACGTCGTCGTTTGAACAAGGTAATCACTTGAATTATTACCTTCAGGATAATCTTGGAGAGAGAGAAAAAAGTTAACAACCGAAAAACTGCCTTTTGCTTTGTCCCCGGTATGAAATATGTCAGTGTCACTGTGAGAAAACTATAATATGCAATCTACAGAAGTCCTTAAAAGCAATCATCTATAAAGAACGAGAGAAAAGCAAACCTCTGCTAGAATGGATCTCACAGTATGATTTCCCAAGAGAAGTCAAAAGTCTAGAGAGCAGCAGGCCCTTGTCCTTGCGTGCAAACATAGCAGTCCCATTTGCAACAGTATGAGAACACCTGCTCCCATCCCTTCCCCGGCTGAGCCAATTCTAAAAGGAGTGTGAAAGTACAACAGCGAATCCTCTCCCCTATCACACAGCCAAGGGTGTTCCTAGCCATCACAGAGCTGCAGTGTGCTGTCACTAGTATCCACAGAGCAGAGGGGTGGGAGTAATGTTTTCTCACCACCTCACACTTAAGAAACTGAGATTTATCCACTCAACTTACTTCTGTCACACAGTCCATTCTAAACATTTAAATTAGTCATTCCCAGCCCATGGGCTGCAGCCCCTGGGGAGCCCTGGAGCTGTTATTACATTAGGGCCATTATCATTAGGGTCAGCAAGTTATACCGCACATAGGACAGTGGTCTAGAGCACCAAAGTCAAATGCCTGAGTGCAAATCCTTGCTCCTGTACTTACTAGCTGCGTGATACAGCGCAGGGCACAGCATTGCTTCTCATCTATGCTTACATCATATTGCTGTTTCCAGATGTCAATAAGATAAAATGTATAAAGTGCTTGAAACAATCACTGGCCCGTATAAATATTCAATAACTGTAGCCATTAGTGACTAGTTTAGCGATGAGCACCTGACCCATGAGATAGTCAAAGGCTTAGGATTTTTCAACATGGAACTGGAGAGATTACATTTCAGTTCCTTTCCAGGGCAAAGTTCTGAGATGCAAATCTGGGAACTATGACATGCGGGTTTCCTGCTATGCAGCAGAAGCTCGCCTAAGAGAACGAGATCAACATGCAGTCAGAAACAAGAGATGGAAACAGCTAATTAAACAGCTGTCTGTCTCCTGAATCACAAACCATGTATCATAGAAAATGAAACTCTAGCAGACACTTGAGGAAAATGTGAAGATATTCTTTCTATCTTCAGTAATCTGCTCCAGTGAGAGAGACTGTAAAAGCTAAAGCCTCTGACACACGGTAAAATGGCACAATCCTGCAAATTGGATATGAGGTATGTGAGAAGAGCCAAAGAAAACTAAGCGCCTCACCTGCACACCTTTACCTAACGTCAATATTCATTCATGATCAGGGATGCAGCCAGGGAGCCAGGACAGTCCTCCAGAGCAGAGAGACGCACCCCACCTCCAAGCCCAGCTAATGGAAGAGGGCCCTGCCAAGGCTGCTGAGTAGAGGTTGCTTGGGGTGGGGATGGGGGGAACTCCAGGCCTGGCTGGTATCAAGGAAGAGACACAAGTGACATGACAAGGTCCAATTCCAAAAGACTGCATGGAAACATCAGTTGTGAATTTTACGGGGCATCGGTAAGGTGTTGGGGTAATTGTATTGCCAGAAAACCCCAACATGATAAATACAGACTGAGGATGGTACAACTGCTAAGGCCTATTCCATCAGGAAGTGGGAAAGTCCCAGTGATAGAATCCTCCCCAGTGTCTCTCTCTGGAGGAGCTCTGGAAAGCATCTGACAAGGAATATCTTTCACGCACAGGGTATGGGAGGGGATTTAGTGGACACTAACTGTTTTGCATGCCCAGTGACAGACTAAGACCACAGAAAGTCCTCTAGTAACCCAGGCTCTTGTCTCACCCATATGTATCTGGAAGATTTAAAGATATTAAACGAAAGTGTAGGCTGGTCCAAAGGTAGTGAGTTATCTCAGTTGATTGTTCACAGCCAGCTACAGATTGAACTCCTTATTCTACTACTTTCCCCTGCTTCTCACTACTGCACTTGACCAGTCAAAAAAAAAAGTCAAGTGTAAGGAAGCCCTATAAAGTTCTGATTCTTTTTTCAAGTTACTTTTAAAAAATATGTCTAGATATATACCAAATTTCAAGTTATATTTTAATTTTTTTACATGTATAGCAAGGGATGCAATTTTTTAAATTAATTTTTTTCCAATTTATATTCTAAATGAAAGGTTTCTCCTTTTATGGGGACTCCTACTTTGCTAGTGACAGCAGTGAGTGCTCCAAGCATAAATTAGGTTTCTGTCACTCCCACCAGAAATGGTTAAGATTACTACTGTTACGAGTTTTGTGACAGCTTTTGGTCAAATTCATTGATTTACACCTTGGGAGTTGCTTGTTTATCTTCAATAAAAAAACAGATTTTGCTGCTTAATAATAACATAACATACCTTTTTTTTTTTTCATTTAAAAGGAAAATAAAGCATTCATATTTTAGGGATACAGTAAAAAAAGAAAAAAATCAAACAAAGAAAGAACTTTTAAAAATTATAAAAATACGTTTGTCAAAATTTAAGAAAGCAAAAAATTATAATAAAGTCAAAGCAATCTCCCAGAAGGTAGAAAGAAAAGAAAAAGAACTAGAAAACAGAAGAGAAAAGATAATAAAATTAGAGGGTTCTTTCAGGAGTCACAAAATCCAAACAATAGGAGTTCCAGAAAGAAAGAAAGGAAAATAGCAGGAAGACGAATGATCAAAGAAATAATAGAGGCATATTTTACAGAACTGAAGGATAAGAGTTTCCATAATGACAGGCCCAAGTGTACCGCGCAAGAGAAGAAAAACAAAGCTCCAAGATGCTTTCTGCAAAATGTCACAATACAAAAAGAGCCTAAAAGTCTCCAGAAAGAAAAAACTGGTCCAGGTACAGTAACTGCAATCAGAATGGCCATCGGATTTCTCAAAAGCAGCACTGGAAGAGAGAAGACAATGGCATGGAAATTTCAAAACCCCTCAATTTATGTGCTTAAAGAGCTCAGGAAAAAAATCAATGATAAATATGTAGAAGGCTCAGCAAAAGGGGAAAAAAGAATTAACAAGTAACATTAATAAAAATAAAAAGATCCACAAAACAATTATGACAATGACTACTTGACTCAGGAAAACCAACTAACCAACAACCATTATCTACGTAGGCTTCACAACATGAACAATACTGATTTGAATGTAAATCATTGGGGAATGAGGGTAAGTAAAACTGGGGTGTGCTATAAAGTACTAAATGCCTTTCTTCCATAACAGGAATAGTTACAATTGATACATCAAGAGACAGCAGAATAGAAACATGAAGATAAATACAGAATAAGCTGTTAACAATTAAAGGTTGTTTTCTCTGAGGGCTGGGACTCAGAGAAGAGATAGGTTATTTTTTATTATAACCCTTTTCTACAATTAAAATATAAAAGTACTACTTAAGAATATAAGAAAGCTATTTACACAGTTTGCTTTTCAATAAGAATAAATGAAAGGTTAACACAATAAATTCTGAACAGCAAGTTCTTCACTAGTTAGATAGATAGCTCTCTCTCACACACACTCACAGAGTTCATCTTACAGCTTTCTTTGCACATACTATCGGAAAGAATAGAGGGCTAGCTATGTAAAGACAATGATTTTCCTTAATCTCTTCATTCCATCAATTTTTATTAAGCATCTACTATACACTACACATTTGTAGGAACTGGAAACAGAAGATAAATAAGGTTGCCCCTGGATGTACAACCATGATATGAATTTTTTTAAAAAAATTTTTTAAAAGAATAAGGTTGTCCCTGGGGGTCAACTGCCTTTATTGTGTTCCAAAGACTCATTTTCTTATGATCCTGAGGCAGAAAAGTATTTACATTCTCATGTAATCCTCAAGTAATTTCTCAATGTCATGTGTTAACTTTAAATAACAGTATTTTCTTACCCTGCATCATTTATTAATTCTTATTGTTAATGCTTTGGCCCCTCCTCTTATAGCCATATGCTATGGTTCTATAAACCCACATCCAACTTACTGAAATGTTAAGCTCTCTAGACATTTCTGCAAAACAAATTGACAACTCCCCCTGGGCAGTCTGGTGGCACCAGGAGAACCAGAGAGAACTGTTTTTACTTTTTATTTTAGTGTTAGAATGACTGAATCACAAAAGAACACATTCATCACTTTTATCAGTTTTTAAAGAACCAAATTAAAAAAAACTACACACCTTAAAGTCATGCAATATCAATATATTCACTTCCTTTGAATACAGAGTTTTGGAGCTACGCGTGTTATTCTTGGCCACATCATTATCAATGATCGTAAGGAGCTCAACTCACTGCCAGATTTAGAGAAACGCCTACACGCTCCTTGAAGGAGTACTTTGTCCAGTGGTATTTATGTCATTCCAGTGTGTTATGTTTACATAAGTCTACCCACCACCCCAGCTGCTAGGCTGAATATCTCTTTTAACTGAAATTACATTGTCTTTGATTTCTAGCATCTAATAAAGTACCTACAACATAGTAGGAACATACTGTAAATAAACACTTCATAAGTGAAATACAACCAATGATGACTTAAGCTTTTGGAGACTATCCCGTAATAAACCCACAAAATCCTTAGTCCTACAAAAGTGGTTAGGTAAGCAATGTCCATCAAGCATGACCACTGCTTTGCAACAGTTTTAAAAAGTTATGCATGACAGATGCATTTGAGAGATCCACCACAACCACTATAAAAAGTAGACATTATTTCATCTAATTAATGGATAAGAACAAAATGAGTTCTGGGCCCTCTCTTCATTCCTCCCTTCCAGAACCACAGCCAAGGCTGGGCACGGTGGCTCATGTCTATGATCCCAGCACTTTGAAAGGCCAAGGTGGGAGGAGCGATTGAGGCCAGAAGTTCAAGACCAGCCTGGGCAACATAGCAAGACCCCACCGCTACAAAAAATTTAAAAAGTAACCGGCTGTGGTGGCATATGGCTGTAGTCCCAGCTACTCAGGAGGCTGAAGTGGGAGAATCGCTTGAGCCCAAGAGTCTGAGGTTACAGTGAGCTACTGCTACTGCACTTTAGCTTGCAACAGAGTGAGACCCCATCTCTAAAAAAATAAAAATAAAAAATAAAAAAACCAAAACTACAGCCAAAGAAAAGGGAAACACAGAATGAAAACTTCTGGGCAGATCCTCCACTAAGCTCTCACTGGATCTTATCACTTAAAGAAAAGGAGAACAGGACCAAAAGACATCTCTCAATGGCTTTATTTTTCCTACAAAACAGCAGCTTAAAACAGGTGGTGGAAACTTGATGAGAGTTCTAGTCTGTTTACCACTAACTCATCATGTCACGCTGGCAGTGTCTGAGGGCCTCACTTTATAATAAGAAGTGTGCAGGGTTATTTCTAACAAACCCACCAACTCTAACACTGTGTGACCTTATCATTCTCCTGAGGAATTATGTACTGAGTACATCTTGTTTTCCTAATGTGACTGGCTCGGTAGGCTACAAGGAAAGGCTCATTTGATTATGAAAGTACATAATTTCTTTACAAAAATATTATGTTATCTATTAACCACAGAAAGTCAGGTGTAGGGTTAAAAACCCCTTTTTGAAATCAAATGTACTTATAAATGTTACGACCTAATTACCATTTAGTGTTCAATTTTAAACAAGCCACTACACATTAATCGGGTCTCCCCTAGGGCTCAATTAGCTCTTTGTACACCTTATAAGCCATAATCTCCTTTTTGGCAGATTGTATCTATATAAGTCTGTGCAGAAATAACCAGTTGCATTGTAAATAACTATTTATGTTTCCATCTCTCCCAGCAGCCTAGAGATCCTCATATAAAGGGAGAATGTTGTTCTTAATGTAGCATCTCCAATATCTAAATATACTAACTATAATAATTCGATAAATGCTGGATAAATGAACATAGCAGAACCTCATAGTTGCTGACCCTAACTCCATTTCCCCTTTTCCCTTAAATAACAGAACCTTGGTTTCAGTCAGAGTTCTAGCATGCCCAGCTCAAAGACGGTATTTCCCAGAGCCACTGCATGTGACCATGCGATTAAGTTCTGGCCAACAAGATGTATGAAGAAATGCTTTGGGACCTCTGGGAAAGCTCCATGAAAGGGGGCACCCTATTTGTTCTTCCCTGTTCCTTTCCTCCTTCCTACTGACTGGAGCCCGAGCAGTCACCTTAGATTACAAGTTAACTGTGAAGCTACATGACAAAGCAGAAAAAGACAAGCACATGGTAACTTACTTTCAGGAGCCTCTACAACATGCACAGATATCCAACTTTTAGACTTCTTTTACATGAGAACCAAAAGCCTCTGCAGTCAGGTCTCTGTTGTAACCAAACCCAATTTCTAACTGATAAAATGACTGTTTGCTGAGAACGGTTTTACTATTAATATCAGTAGAGAAACAACATGAGAAGTGTTCAAAGGTTCATAGAAGCCATTTTTTTTTTTTTTTTTTTTTTTGAGACAGGGTCTCATCTCACTCTGCTGCCCAGTCTGCAGGACAGTAGTGGCATGATCATAGCTCACTGCAACCTCCAACTCCTGGGCTCAAGCAATCCTCCTGCCTTAGCCTCCGAAAACTAGCTAGGACCATAGGTGCACGCCACCACACCCAGCTAAGTTGTTTTAAATTTTTTGTAGAGACAGGGTCTTGCTACATTGCCCAGGCTGGTCTTGAACTAGTGATCCTCTGGCCTCAGCCTCCCAAAGTGCTCGGATTACAGGAATGAGACACCACACCGGCAAAGTAAGCAAACTCTAATCAAAGTCTGCATTGGTTCTTTGGTTTTTATTGAAACTATGACTTGGTGAAAGGAAGAAAGGATTTCCTTTTTTTTTTTTTTTTTTTTGGTTGAAGGGTACTAGAGGGAAAGTTTGACTTACCCAAGTAATGGTTTCTCCTCATCAAGCTCAACATCCACACATATAACTTATTTATACCTCAGGAAAAACCTGATATGCACAAATTTTTAGTACTCACACAAATACACTAACCTAAAGACATTTCTTTTCAGTTCAACAAACTTTTAATGAACATATTCACAATCAACTTATTCAACCAACGCAAGTCCTACAGAAGCATCTAAAATGTTTAAACTTCTAAAACTGACCTACTATTCAGAAAACTCATTAACACAAAAGACCAGTTAATGAGACTTTAAAATATGAACTATGTTGAGACAGTTCTTCTAAAAGAAATTCCTTTAAAGTTAAAAGATTAAAAGAAAAGAGTGTTTGATGTGTGGCATCATAAACAAATTAGGCAAATGACTAAAATGGATTTTGTTAAAGCACATGTGACATTAAATTGAGAATCACCATGTTACAGTCCTGAATTTTTAGAAGGGTCTAAAACTATTACCCACCTTAACATCTGTTTAAGAAATAACACCTACAGTGGAAGATAGAGACTTCCTATTAGTAGAGAGTATGTGTAGGTTTGGCACAAAGAGGCACAAAGAAGAAGTGTTGATACCAATTAAATCTTTAACTGTTTAAAATGAGAATATAGAAAGTGCAACAACTGTCAATCACACTGAATCCTTTAAAATAACACCTAATAATACTTCGGGAGACACTGCGGGAGCACTGCCATAAAGCAACATTAGCATTCTTCCACAATAGTTAAATCCATTTACGACACTTCTACCATCACTGAATCATTAGTTTGGCCTATTAGATTTTAATCATAAGTGTTTTCTAACAGACCGTCTACTTCCAGATACCATTTACAAAGACAAGAGCAGCTACTGATTTCTAATGTAATAGAATTTCTCCTTTAGCCCTTCAAAAAGGCCATAAAACTATTAAGAATCTCCTATAATTAAAAACAAGTATTTTCTAGACCTAACTGGAAAAACATCTTAGGAAACAGAATGAGGATAAAGAGAGATGGTAGTACGGCTGAGATGAATAAATCACTCTCTTTGTGGTTAATTTCCCTTACATACGATAGGTGAATTGAAAAAGTTGTTCATTTTGTTTAATTTATATTTGCAAGAATTAATTATCTTAGTACAAAACCCCATCACTTTTGTGACCACACCTTTATACCCCCTAAAATAGGCACAGTTCTGATTTGCACAGTAAAATAACCCACCAGTACACTTAGGAGAAGACACCTTCATCTATGTAACAGGGAATTACTTAAAGGCAAAAGCAGGGTTTAAAAGGTCAGGTTTACTACTTTGTGACTACAAGGGTTAGAAACAGAAGCAAAGCGAGATTAAGCAGAAAGTAATCTTACCTGTACCGTTGAGTGTACTGTTTTTATTTGTGTACAGCCTGATCATATGTCCTATTGTTTTCACATTTTCTCTCAACATTATACCTCGAGCTTGTACCATAAAGAGATACGTGTTGGCTATAAAAAAAAAAAGACAGAGAGAGAATATTGTGATTAAATAAGCTTTTTCATTTAATAAAATAACATTCAGAATTAGTAAAGTGCCCAATAAACACAAACTGACTCAATTAGCATGTCCAAAGGGAAAACAGAAATATAAAAACAACCATTTCCCACTATAAAAACTTAACAAAAACAAACTGATTTTTTGAAACAATAAAAATGAAAAAATTAAAGTGGCAATATCCATCTAATAGAATAAGACTAAATGAACGAACTATCATAATGAACCCCTTTACCCATAAATGATTTTCTACCATAAAATACGCTCAGAAATTTCACAAAGGCGTTTTATTATAACTACTCAATCATACAGTTACAAAATTCACTTTCTCTAATTGTATATTCATTTCTCTAACCAAAAACTTCACAAAGGCAAGGATTCCCTGTCTCATTGTTAACATATCATAAATCACCATAATATCTAGTATGGATAAAGATCTTACCATGGATCCTGCAAATTCTCAAGGTGTTTGGGGGGGAGGGTGATCTAGAATCAGTATGTTTTGGTGATTTCTAATAGTTAATTCCTTAAACTTTTACACTCCCTTTCAATCACCAATCACAAATCTACCCACCAGGATTGTAAAGGCAAATGAAATCAAAACCAATGTGCGTTTTAAAAGTGGGTCAATTTAATTTTGGTGATAAGTGCTTCAAAAATAGGTTTCTAATTTCTTCCATTGGGAGAAACCCATAAATTGATAAAGATTACAAAAATGCCTGACTTTTGAGATGCCAAGTCTCCTCAAAGGTACAAAACAAAGGTCAGAAGATCCTTTCCTGGTCCAGATTCTGCTAACGTAGTGCATAACTTTGGACGGTGCACTGGATCTGTTTCCTCATTGTAACAAGGCAGTACTACATTAGCAGTGCAGTTTCCACTCTAAATTCTCTAAACGCAAAGCCAAAAAAATCATAAACTGCATTCAGATGAGAGGCAGAAGCTCATTATCATGGTGAAACTGAGAAACTGCAAGACTCAGTTAATGACTCTTCCAATTTTAAGATAAGCTGTCTCTGAACACAGTAATGACGCTCTCGGAAAATGAATGCTGAATGAAAAAATTAAGAATGCCAGCTCATTTTCTGAGTCCTGCTCTACTTTCTCAAGATGGTACAAGAGATGAGAGGAATGTAATGTTTACTACCTCCTTTCCCATTTTTTATGTAAATTTAAACTTTTTCAAAGTACAAACGAGCAGAGCATAAATAAAACTAGTAAAGAAGCAGAGTAAAATAACACTTTTTCTTTCACCTTTAATCCATAAAAGAGAGACAAACAGAAATCCAGGTTACATATAAGCTTTACTGAAATCATTTTTAAGAGCATGTCTACAGGCTTTCTAGAAAGCAGTCCTATAATTAGATTTAACTTGCTTATGCCTGAATTTATTATACTGGATTACTAACACCACATGCTTTTTTTATGTTTTTGCATTTGAGTGGACTTTAAAAGAACGAAGAAAAGAGACAAAGAGAAAAAAGAAAACTAAAAGAACAGCCAACCAAAAATGTGGGAAAATGTTCAAGGAAAGACAAGCTAACATTAACAATTTTACCTAAACCAAGATCTAAAGTTCAATTGGAATGATGGGGGCTGGGGAGCATCAAATAGATTACTAATACCAACTGATTTACAGCACCTTGGATTATTTAATCCCAAAGTTATATATGACATTTGTTATTAATGATATAAATATCTTATATTATTTGTTCTACACCAAACTGTAAAAAGACATGCCACAGAGTAGCAGAACTGAGCTACGGGTAAAAAACTCAGATTTCCAGAAACGACACAGGCCTAAGCAAGGAGACGCTAGGTAAGAGCAGTATGTGCATTACTGGGTATCCTGGAAACAATCTTTAAAAATTATATAGCCTATAGTTATACATAACAAAACTATTAAAAAAATAATTACGATAGTACCTGTGACAAAGGGGAAATATTTATCAAAATAATGCATTTACTTACCCATAGATGGACAGAGAAAAAAATCCAAAGAAAAGCTAGACACCAATCTCTCCAAATAAAAAATCTATTAGTTTATTTTAAATCATTTACAGCTAATTGAGCTACATTCCTTAGGTTAATGGTCCTCACGGGTTTAATCCCTAAAGATCAAAACCCATTAGAGAATGAAGCTGTGTTTAAATGGAGACTGGTTGTTAACAGGGAGAAAGTGATGTATCAAAGTGTTGCAAGACACACTAAACCAGCAAGAGAATGGTTCCAATTGTTTGATTTCCAAACATCATAAAACTACATTAACACACTCAACTAAATACTTGCTAATTATCATTAATATAAACCATAATGTCTCATTGCCAAGCCTTTAGAGAAAATCCTTGTCTAAAATTTCTATTCCAATTTATAAGAAACTACATTTCAAAAAACAAACAGGGAAATTTACCACTGCTTAATTAAAACCGTGCCATGTGTTCCCTAATTTCGTTCATTTTTTTTTTTTTTTTTACCTCTGCATTGTAAGACATAAATCTAACTGATTTGCCAGTTCTGCTTCTCAGGGTGGGGGAAAAAAGTCTGAAAAAAAAAGCAACCTTCAAAAATCAACATTTTATAAAGGCTTCTAGGCACCTACCCTGGGTTTGTGAGGAATGATTTATGAACTTGTCTCACTCTTCACTTAAGAAAATTAAGGAATGCACCTGCTATAAAACTGTGCCTCCCGGCCCCTTTCCACACCCAGCTTTGTTCACCGGCCGTGCTGTAAGTATTCAAGACAAGAAGAACATTCCTGTCTGCAGGGATCTAGAAATGCTTCCTGGACTTTGAAGGACTCCAACACAACAGCCCTCTTGTCCTGATATCCCTATTCCTAACTGCTATGACACACAGCCACCATATCCAGGTCTTTGAACAATAGGAAAGTCAAGTGAAGAGCTGATTTTGAGAGGGAGATGACGATGCTGGTCAGGCAATCTGGCATGCAGTTATAAATTATAGGACTGGAGCTAAAAAGAGGGGCTAGAAATATAATTTGGGGAGACAACTGTATAAATGAAAAATCTGAAACTATCTTGGTGAATTACCAGAGAAGAAATTATCTAGCAAGGAGATAAGCAGGTGAGGATCGGATACATGAATTCAGACCACAAATAGGAAGCACAGAAATAAAAGGCACCAAGATGAATTAATCTCAGCTTAAACACAGTGAAGAAGCTAACAGACTAAAGAAGAGGGAGAGGTCAACCATGTCAAATACAGCAGAGACTAAGAAGAAGGACTTAAAAACAACAGCTTAAAAAAATTATTCCCAACTGGCCAAGCCAGGTGGCTCATCCCAGCACTTTGAAAGGCCGAGGCAGCAAGATCGCTTGAGACCAGGAGGTTGTGACCAACCTGGGCAACATAGCAAGACCCCATCTCCACAAAAAAAATTTTAAAAATTAGCCAGGTGTGGTGGCACGTACTTGCAGTCCCAGCTACTCAGGAGGCTGTGGTGAGGACCGCTTGAGCCCAGGAGTTTGAGGCTGCAGTGAACTGTGATTGTGCGACTGCCCTGCAGCCTGGGTAGCAGTGAGACCCTGTCTCCAAAAAAAAAAACCACACACACACATAGCATACACTCTTTGCCAGGCATCCTCAGACGTACTTTACACATACCAACCTATTTAATCCTCACAAGCAATGCTATCAGGAAGGTACTATTATTATTCATATTTTACAGATAAAGAAACGGAGGCATGAAGTCAAATAATTTGCCCAAAGTCTCATAGTTATTAGCAAGTAGTGAAGGGAGCTGGAATTCAAACCAAGCAGTCTGGCTTCAGGGAGCTAGCTCTTGACCTTCACACCATTTAGCCTCTTCAAAATGCTAGCAGGAGATCACTGTAAGCCTTCAAGAGAGCAGTTTCATGAAAGCACTGGAAACAAAAGAAAAATAGTAAAGGACTGAGTGGATACTGACAAAGTGAAAGCAGTAAGTTTCTAAGTGATTAGCAAGGTCAAGAGAAGGTTTTTTGGAAGAGGAGGGACGTGAACATGGCTGTGGCTTGAGTGGAAGAAGCCGGCAGAAACAGTTAACTAATTTAAGGCACTAAAAGCAGCAGAGGAAGGAGGGAGAAGAACATGTCCATTGATGGTATAGTGTAAGCAGAGGCTGTGAGGTGCACAGGTGCAGAGCACACCCAGGGAATGACAGTCCAACTTCACTAGAGTTTGGTAGTACTAGAAAATAAGTTAGAAACGTCCAAGTGGATGGATGGTTTGAAAAAACAAAAAGGAGGATGAGAGGATTAGAGGTCACTGTGAGAATGAGACACAGCATTAACAAAGGTGAGAATGGCCAGAAGTGGAAGCTTAAGAAGGCTGTGGTCTAGAGAGACGCCAGAGCAGGCCACAGCCCTGCGGACACCCAAGGCATGGCCCAGACAAGGGACGGACATCCCAATGGCCACCAACAGGGATGTCAGCGGGAGATTAAAGTGGAGCAGGAACATTCAGAATTCAGTACTAACTGCTGAAATCTTCCAGGGATAAGGAATCTTGGAGGGCACAGGTTTCTAAAGAGAAGGAGATGAATTAACATTTACTGAGTACCTACTTTAGTCAGACACTAAGCTAAAGGCCGTAAGTATAAATATATGTAAATACACATATGTAATTATTAAATGTATTTCATTTAATTCTTAAAACCACCTGCAGTTGGTTGAATGGAGACCCCCCAAAAAGATATGTCCATATCCTAATTCCTAGAACCCGTGAATGTGACATCTGGAAAGGGGTCTTTGCAGATGTAATTAAGTTAAGGATCTTGAGATGAGGAGATCACCCTGGATTACCTAGGTGGGCCCTAAATCCAATGGCAAGTACTCTTAGAAAGGCAGAGGGAGATTTTAAATACACAGACACACATGTGCACACAAGCATGCACACACACAAGAGAAGGCAATGTGAAGACAGAGAATGGAGTGATGTGGCCACAAGCCAAGGAAGACAACAGGCCCCGTAGCTGAAGAGGCAAGGAGGATTCTCCCGTAGAGCCTCCAAAAGGAGTGTCCTGCCAACACCTTAATTTCAGACTTCTGACCTCCAGAACTCTGAGAAAATAAATTTCTGTTGTTTTACGCCAGTGTGTGGCAATGAGGTATGGCAGCCCTAGGAAACTAATACACCACCCATCATAGGTAAACTCTCCCATCACAAGATCGGAAAACACAGAAACAAGCTATATAAGTGTAATTAAAACCTCAAGATTCAAGTGTAGGCCTGAATGACTCTGGGGACTGGGATTTAGAAACAGCAATGGTTCAAAGCTGTAGAGGGGAGGGAGGGACAAGGAAAAAGAGAATCTTCAATGTAAAAGTTATGAGGAAGTGACAAAACGAGAAAAAGCCAGGTTTCCATTAATTCAAGCAGGAGGAGGAAGCCACAAGGGACACTTAAAAGTTACAGAAGAGAAAATAATTTCCCATAGTATCTACAGAACATATAATGAAATAAACAATATGGAAAAAAACAAAATACTGCTACATATGCCCCTCGATATTAACTACACCTATGTGAATCAGGTATCTCTTAATTTCTAAGAATTCACAATAATCTTCTAAGTATCTGTTTCAGATGCTAAAAGTTGTCTTCTTTCCACATCTAGCCCCTTGTTCAATATATCTCCAGAAATTACTCATCCATGTTGGCAAAGGAAAAATTAATATTATCTTCAATAACAATGGTATAACCCCCAGGATTAGGATAGACTATATATGAAATATTATTCGTATTATAGGACCAAAGTATTACTTGGATTAAAAATTTAAAAATGACGAATTTTGAGGCTGAGCCAGGCTGTTAAACTAACAATTCTTTTATGTCAAAGTACTATTTCAACAGATATCTTACCAGGATGATAGTAATTCAAAGCCAGGCATGGGCTCAAGAAAATCTGCAGTGCAAATAATTACCAACCTATAATTTCCTCCTTTCTACCTTTCAAGTAAGTTATGGGTCGACTAATGAATATAGGGAATGAAAGAATTCTGTGTTTGGAGTCCCATTTTATCAAACAATAATAAATATAATGATCACATACAATACAGATCTATTTCAGATCTTAGCCAAAAGCTCAAACTTTGCAGATGTAAACACTAAAAATTAAGAAATTCTTTAAAAACAGGTGTCTTTACCACTTCTGCTCTGCAATTTAACAGTCATTTTTGGAGACTATCTGTGTTTGAATACTAATCAAAGTTAAATATTTTTAAATAAAAATTGACTTTTCCAATGATCTTATTAAAGAAGTACAGGATGAAGATGTGTTTATCTACCTGTGTTTATTGAGTGCCTACCATTTATCAAAAGGTACCAGGAACTAAGGGGACATTTGGGTTCCTCTGTAAAGACCCAAGATTCTAAGAGGCACAAACTACCTAAAATATCAGAAGGACTTTTGCAACATTCAGATCAGTAGTTCGGCCTGGTTTAAACATAGACGATAATTCAAAAAGTAGACTCGGAACCTAGTGATCTGAAAACACTAACAAAAGATAACCATTAGCCCTATCATTAGTTAATTCACTATTATTCACTTGAAATAACTACACGGCTTCTTTAAAGCATGACAGGAGCCCTAAGAGAGTTATGTACAACATTGGGGAAAGGAGATGAGGGAATCGGGGAAGGAAGAACAGGCAATTAAACAGATTTTAAAAATCTAATCAGGAAACTCACTTAATGACATTATGGACAAAAAGAACAAATTCCAAATAAGCATGCCCGAGAAACATACGAAATTTTTTAAAATTACTGATTTCAGAGTACATAAGGTGAACATGAAATAAATTTCTATCCATTTAAGAATTCTATTAAACAGAGAAAAATTAAAGTGGGAACTCTTTGTCCTATAAGCTTAATCATCATCTCTGATTTCCTTGTGTTTTCGCAATTAAAATACCTTTCAGAATTCCAACTTACTTATTCATCAAAAGAAAATGACTCTAAAACAAGAAGCAGAGAAGGGGAAACTGGATGGGAAATAAGTTTCAAAAACTTCCAAAGCCAGAACATATTTTCAAATCAGTAAACAAGACATCTTTTAATTCTCTACCTTCGGTCTCTTGATTCAAATGAAAATAAAGTCCAATTTCTCTTCCTATGAGTCAAACTGAAAATTATACTATAATTAGAAGTCATAATTTCTGAGTGATTAACCTAATTATCAGGAAGGCAATATATGTAACGTGATTTCAGAAAATCTTATTAACACGGCAAGCCTCAAATATATAAAAACAAAACAGGCCATAATATTTCAATTAAGATGTCATGTTATAGTAACAAACTTCATATAGCTATTTAAATATACTAATGTAAAAATACTATAAAAACACTTTCCTAGCCAAATGCTAGGAAATGTTTTGAAACTAGTTCCATTGGGTAATCTATAATGCTATATACTTTAATAACTTTTATTGATCTCATTAAGTGAATTATAATGTATCTTTCTAATAATTAAAATTGCTAAATAACAAATTTTGGGTCAACCTATGACGCAATCACCTAGTCACTACAGACTCATAAAGGAACAATGTATCTGTCCATTTCTCTTTTGAAGGAAAAAATTCATCACCATGACAGCTATCTCTATCTATCTCCAGTAAAACATGGTGTTATAAACAACTTAATCTGATTTTCAAAAAGTAAGATATGTGCTACGAAAATTCAAATGATTTAATATGATCAATTGAGAACAGCAAACCTATCCATCATTTAATTTTTTTCCCCACCATTTGGGGTGTTTCTCAGAAACATAATTCCAAGGCTGCAGAATGACCTGGGTATGTGTCAAAAATGAATCAGAATCAAAACCTCGGGTGATAAGACCTGTGAAACAAGCTTATTAAATCAGACCACCTTAATAAGGCTTACGCATATTTGTTATTTGGAAACCATTGCTTACAGTAATTCTCTAAACATAATTAATAACATTTGTAACAAGCAAAATAGCAGAATCTTCCTTCCCTATTACTTTAACTTATATTAAATACCATCTTTTACATAGCTTTCTAATGTACCCACAATTCATTCAGACACAGGAGAATCTGTGTTTCATCCTTAATGAACATATAATACAATGATTTAGTGGAGCCAAAGACTTTCAGAAACTCAAGTATTAATAATTAACTATGGGCCGGGCGCGGTGGCTCATGCCTGTAATCCTAGCACTCTGGGAGGCCGAGGCGGGCGTATCGTTTGAGCTCAGGAGTTCGAGAACAGCCTGAGCAAGAGTGAGACCCCGTCTTTACTAAAAATGGAAAGAAATTGGCCAAACAACTAAAAATAGAAAAAAAAAAATTAGCTGGGCATGGTGGCGCGTGCCTGTAGTCCCAGCTACCTGGGAGGCTGAGGGAGGAGGATCGCTTGAGCCCAGGAGTTTGAGGTTGCTGTGAGCTAGGATGACGCCACCGCACTCTAGCCCAGGCAACAGAGTGAGTGAGACTCTGTCTCAAAAAATAATAATAATAATAATTAACTATGAAGACAAGGATGCAAACAAAAAGCTGTATTTATTACAAATTTAAGATTTGAAATTAATAAGTATATTTTCCTAAACATTTTGCTGTGCCTGACAGCCAACAATGTAACTAGTGACATAAATATCCTTTAAGAAACTCTCCTATTTCAACTGAGGAGCGCTTGCTGCAGCTTAAACCAAATTCTGTCAAATTCTGCTAGGACCAAAAACAAATATGTCCACAGGCAGTCCGACCATGAAACATAACAAATCAAACTGGCCCAACATAGGATATATATGGTAAAGAAAATAAAATCAGGGTGCTCTTTGAAATTCTCCAGTGGGCCCAAGACATGAGGTAAAAGCATTGAGTTAAAATTGGAGTAAATGCTTAATTTTCCAAAGGCATTTTAAAGGCATTATATGTATCCTCAGAAACCTTACTGTCAGCCCTCAGTTGAACTGATTTTCAACTCGAATCACACTATTACTTGTATGTTAATTATTCTTTGTTATTATCCTGACAAAAGGCAGAAACAGAAAGGTCTTTTAAATATTAATCACTGTGTCCTCCAGAAATTAAAAAGAAAATTAAAAAAAACAGATTCAGAGTGACAAGGGGGAAAAAGAGAAAAGAGGAATTGAAAGAGGTGGGCACAGGTGCTCCGCTAAAGCTGGCAAACTGTAGGCTCAGGCGGTGGTGACAAAAGCCAGACTGGTCCAGGGCAGCGGAGCAAATGGACCAGCAGCAGAATACCGCAAGCACACAAAGCCTGAGGAACTCCAAACACAGCCAAGGAAACCCAAGCTCTGGAAAAATCACTGCTCCCACTCTTCTCACCTCAGCCTCCCCTCCCACCTCCACGTTTCTACTTAAGACAAACATCAAAGGCAGGCTCGAAAGGTAAAAGTAATCACAAAAGGCAGTGTGGGTGGAGGGGGGGCAGGGAGAGGACAGGTCTGCCCCTGTGCCGGGGGAGTCGGGGTGCCGCAGAGCGTAAGTGCACACTGTAAACACAGCACAGCGCAACAGTTTAAGGGAATAGTAGAGGTCTGTCCAGTTTCCCAAGCAAAGCACCCTCTCCAGCCTTAGCAGGTGGTCATCTACCCTCGCTTGAAAATGTATATGGGGAAAAAAACACTTGCAAGGCCACTTATTTCACTGATTGCAGGTCAGTTAGAAGGTTGGGGTGGGTGGGTATGTGTGTGTGTGTGTGTTTTCTTTACAATAAGCCTAAAATCTACCTCACTGTAATGACCCTCGCTGCTGGGGCAATCCAAAAAAAGTTTCGTCTCTCTTCTTTCTATATAGTATTCCTTCAAATTTTGGAATAAACAGCTATTTCCTCCAAATCTTCCAGGGCAAAAATGAGTTCCTTCAACTCAGGCACAGAAGAAAGAGTCAGGTATCCTAAGCTCTCTGTATTTCAGCTCTTCCAACAACAATGCGTGAGACTTTGGGCAAGTGACAATCTTCCAGAGCCAGTCCTTTCTTCTCTTTCTTCACAAACAAGGCTACCCTGCTGGCAGGTGGCTCAAGAGTGTGGCAGAGAGGACCCTGAGGAGCTCCAACTGTGGGCAAAGCAGTGGGCTACCTCTGTGATCTTCCTCCAGAGGCTTCTTCTCCCACAGCTTTGGCTCCAGAAACACCAATGCCTCTATGTCCAAGGTTCCTGTGCCCTTAGTCCCTTGGACCGAGAAGCAAACACAGGGGTTCTGGTGGGGTCAGAAGCAGCCATAGCTGGAATCACCAGAGCATGAGGCCTAGAAGCACAAGTGCCCTGAGCAGCCTTGTAGTTCATCCTCAGATAAACAGGCTTTTCCTAGGATGGGTTAGGAAACTAACCACCGTAAACAACACTGCCTCACGAGGGAAATGCATTCTGTTCCCAACCAAATTCCAAATAGCGTTTGGAATACCTATTATATACAGAGAGAGACTACAAACCTAGAAGTTTCTCTTTTAAAAGTAACCAAAGGCCGGGTGCGGTGGCTCACACCTGTAATCCTAGCAGTCTGGGAGGCCAAGGCAGGCGGATTGTTTGAGCTCAGGAGTTGGAGACCAGCCTGAGCAAGAGCGAGACCCTGTCTCTACTAAGAATGGAAAGAAATTGGTCAAACGACTAAAAATAGAAAAAATTAGCCAGGCATGGTGGCGCATGCCTGTAGTCCCAGCTACTCGGGAGGCTGAGGCAGGAGGATCGCTTGAGCCCAGGAGTTTGAGGTTGCTGTGAGCAAGGCTGACGCCACGGCACTCACTCTAGCCCAGGCAAGAGAGTGAGACTCTGTCTCAAAGAAAAAAAAAAAAAGTAACCAAAGACATGACTATGTTTATCTTTAACAAACATTAAAAGGCAGCAATGATAAACATTATGGCAGAATAAACACATCAGTATCTCATTCGGCCACATTGTTTAGTAGACCCCAAATTTATTCATAAAAGACTGAGGTGGACAATGGCATTTGGCATTGCCAGATTTCAATGAATCAAATTTCCCTTCAAAATTACCTAATTTTCCGCAAGGCTTTAAATTAATTTACGATGAAACTATATAGCCGAGTTACATACGCTACTCAAGAATGGCAATCTGACTGTGGCAGGCAGTCTCTAAGAGGGCCAACTCACCCCCTTGAGTGTGTACTAGACTGACTGGCTCCTGTCTAACAAAGACTAGGGAGGGAAAAGGGTAGCAGAACCTCATGGGATACCTGGTCCTCCTCCATATCCTGATTTAACCCCTATGATTCCATGTTTAAAAGTAATTAAGTCATTTCCACTTGCAGGAGTGAATTTATTTACGGTCCTTTGGTCTCCTAGCCCTGGCCGGGTAAGCCTGGCTGTGTTCTTTTGGAGCTGATGTAGTCTGCTTTGTGTTTCAAAGGTCTTTTTGGTTTTCTCCTCACCAAGTGCTCTGATCTACATGGCTCCTTTCAGCAGTTCTTGCAGGTCCACTGGGGGAGAAATAGATAAATACCATTCACCTACATGCTGAACACACCCATGCCTCTCCCCTGGGCTCCAAGCCCTATTTCTACCTGTCTACCTACTGACACATTCTTCCTGGATATGCCACAGGCATCCCAACTCAACTTTTCTAAAACCAAAACAGCCCCCTCAATACATGTATCTTTCTATATTCCCTATTAATAGTTACCTGGTTGTGCAAGCTAGAATCCAAGCATCATCTTAAAGCTTCTCCCTTTGCTTCAAAATCACTGTTCACATCTGCTCGACTCTGCCCTGATGCGAACCATCAACCTTGATCCAGTTCTAATCCATGGTCTGAGCTACCGCAATAAATTCTCACCCGGTCTTTCTGCCACTTGCTCTGCCCCCACACCACCCTTCACGCTACAAGGATCACTCTAAAACCAAGGACCTCATCATTCTCCTTTCTAAAACTTCCAGCTACTACTCACAGAACAAAAACAGCATGGGACATGTGGCCAGTAAGAGACACCCAGAGGAAAGAGATGCCCAATATCATGGCCCAAATCAGAACAACTCCTGAAAGGGGCCATGTAGATGAGAGTTGGTGAAGAAAAAAACAAAAAGACCTTTGAAACACAACAGCCGAAAGGAACACAGCCAGGCTCAGCCAGCCACACGGCCAGGAGGCCAAAGGGCTGTAATAAGAAAGCTGCAGGGCAACTAGCTACCTTCTGTGCCAGCCAAGGGAGAAACCCAGCCACAATGTCAGGGGGACCTGGAGCAAAGGACCTAAGTAAGCCACCTCTCCCACAACACACACGCTTGCACATATACCCACAGCAGGACCACCCATCACCACCAACTCCACCATTCCCAACAAATAACCCCAAATAACAAAGCACTTGGCCAGGTAATTCCTCAAAAGGCCCCTAGGAATCAGATCAAAGTGATCTGATCAGATTCTACCTCTACCCAAAGGACAAAACAGCCTGTCAGTGTATCTAGGAAAAGTCAGGGCTTCTGGTGAGTCAATTGGACAGTGAAGCCCTCATTCCCAGGGAAGTTACACAATCCCACCCCCCAATCATACTGGCCCACTGATTACAGGCATATCAATTTCTTTCATAATAAAGACAGTTTTGATGAAGCTGTGTGAGCCAAGACCGGTTTCTCTCTGTCAGCAATTGTAGAGCCCTCAAGCTCCTGAACACCAGGGCTAGGCAAGCAGAGCCTGGGAGCCCTTTTACTACCTGGCCTATCTGCTACCCCATGCCCTGAATAGTAGCCAGATGAAACTACTCCCATTTTCTGGAACCTTCGCTCATGCAGTTCCTCTGACTAGGATTCCTTTGCTCAGTCCTGCTAAATCCTATCCATCTTCAGTGGCCCATTCCAACCACTGTCTCCTCTGGAAATCCTTAACCAGCCCTCAGTCTCCCCGCCACCCCCCCGCCATGCCTTCCAAGGATCTGCTACAGCTCTTTCATGGGGCTCCACCCCATCACATTATGAGGGAAGGAACTGAGTCTTAGTCATCTACCTTCCATACCTCATTGGCTAGCCTCTCTCGGGTGCACCACTAGTATTTGTTGAATGAACCTGTAAGTCAATCAGCTCAACATCTTTGATATGACAGCAGGAAAATGATTATGTTGTGTTGGAAGTTGTATTGAAAACAGTTTCCTATTCGATGGAAGTCCATTCTCAAATCCAGCCAGGTCAAAACCTTTGGAGGGAAACTGCACTTATCTTTTTGCAATCATGCACAAAGGTAGACACAGAATGAGAAACAATTCATGGCTGCTGCCACTGCTGGGTGGGCTAGGGCAATCTGTCCATGGACTTCCTACGCTGTGGTGAGGTACTAAAGTTCATAATGTAAAGACTAGCCCTGTGTTTCCTGCATGAATGAGAAATTTCAAGGGCAACATTTCAAGTCATTCTTAAAATAATGAACTTTGAGTTCTATGGAACTCATTGTAGATTAAGAAAGACCCAAGTAGCCCAGGTCTGTAGTCCCCAACCTCCAGGCCAAGGACCAGTCTGGTCCATGGCCTGTTAGGAACCTGGCCACACAGCAAGAGGTAGCCTGTGGGTGGATGGGCGAAGCTTCCTCTGTATTTACAGCCGCTCCCCATTGCTCACATCACCACCTGAGCTCCACCTCCTGTCAGATCAGTGGCAGCATTAAATTCTCATAAGAGCCCGAATCCTACTGTTAACTGCACATGCAAGGGATCTAGGTTGCACTCTCCTTATGAGAATTTGTCCAAAACCATCCCCCCACTTTGTCCATGGAAAAACTATCTTCCATGAAACCATTCCATGGTGCCAAAAAGGTCGGGGACCACTGGCCCAGATAATGCTGAGCAACATCAGAAAACATTGGAAACCATATCGGTTATGCTGTCTACAACTGTGTATATTTACTGAGTAGGGTGGGAGGGACGGACACAGGTGAAGGACAACAAAGAAAAATAACTAAAATGATAGAGCCCGCCAGGAGGAAAGCCATGACAAACATCTCTGGACAGAAAAGGTAGAGAAATATCATTGAAATCTACCAAAAAGGTTGATGGGATAGGATGAATAAGAGCTTCTTAACAGAAGAGATTTGAAACATTTATTTAGGACAAATAAAAAGTACTCTTACACAACATATATTTTAGCTATAAAAACATTTTGTCCCAGGATGTAATTCAGGCTAAAATATGAATTATTCCAAGAAGTTGCTATGTACATCTGATGAAAACTAGTTATAAGAACCTAATTCATTTTGGATATATCTCATAAATAAGAAATCTATGATGAAATGGGAAGTATGCATAAAGCATTTCTTCTCTTCTGCCTCTTTCTGCCACCTTTCTGTGCTGCCATAATGGTGTGCATGAATGTCCTGGCAAATGCTCTTAAGAGCATCAACAATGCCGAAAGGAGAGGCAAACGCCAGGTTCTTACGAGGCAGTGCTCCAAAGTGATCGTCCAGTTTCTAACTGTGATGATGAAGCATGGTTACACCGGAGAATTTGAAACCATTGATGATCACAGAGCTGGGAAAATTGTTGTGAACCTCACAGGCAGGTTAAACAAGTGTGGCGTGATCAGCCCCAGATTTGATGAACGACTCAAAAGATCTAGCAAAATGGCAGAATAATCTGCTCCCACCCCGCCAGTTTGGTTTCATTGTACTGACAACTTCAGCTGGCATCATGGACCACAAAGAAGCAAGAAGAAAACATACAGGAAGGAAAATCCTGGGATTCTTTTTCTAGGGGTACAATACATACTTACAAATAAAATGCCTCAATGGACCAAAAAAATGGCATTTCTTTCTTCTGCATAACAAAGTACCATGGTCATCTCCAGAAAAAGCACTTGAGCAATTGATTCCTGCACTATAAAGTAGCCACATATTTCATGGAACATCATTTTTACTTGAGAGAACAACTGAAAAACTATGGTATTTAAACTTATATATCTGACCTACATTTTCTCAAAAATAACAAAGTAAGCCTGACACCTCAAGAAAAACTGACAGTATTGGTTGCCAATGATAAAATTCGGGCTTTCAAGCAAAAATCGGAATTCTAGAAAACTGCTTCCCAATGTTTAAAGATACAAAAAATAAATAAGGAAACTTTTTTTTTACTGCTAAATGGTACATGGTTTAGGAAATAGAGTCTGCTTAATAAATTCATAGTATTTTATAAGTTTTGGTTTCACTTTTCTTACTGGTTTTAAAGACTTTGTAAAATTATAAATTCTAAGACCCAGAAAAGCAGAGTAGATTAAACCAGGTCAATCTAATTGCCTACAAGACAGACATTTGTCAAAATTTTTATGACGTATCAGTGATTGTTCTATGGTAAACATTAAGCATTCAAATAAGAAATATGTTACCGGTATTTCATATCAATTAAATTTTAAGAATCTATAATATATTAATGCCCTCAACAAAAAAATTTTTTAAAAGATGACTATCAAGTAAAAGCTGGAATTCTGATTTCATTTGGTTAACTTTTTGACTAAAATAACTATTAATAACATGTTACTCAAAATACTAAGAAAGTAGGAAAATTTTTATTTAAGCGCAAAAACTATTTCTCCAAAATCTTTCAAAGTTAAATGTCTAGCAAAATAACATCCCCCAAAGATGTACAACTTTTAAAAAGTTACATGAGAAAGTAAAAATTGCTGTCGAATGAAGAGTTAATTTATAAGACTTCCGCAATGGCAAAAACTTTTAAGAAAATCCTTTGCTGAATATCTTGGATAATATCAAATCCACTAAGCTACCACTGTCATTAGTACTACAGGCTTTAAAAGGTGGTTTTGTTTGGGGTTTTTTTTTTGTTGTTGTTGTTGCTGTTCTGTTTTTGGTCTAAAGAAAAAACTGCAATAATGTTAAAACATTCTTCAAACTTTACCCTAAAACTTCTATTTGGGGATTCATTAAGGTTCCAACAATTCATGTCCTTTCAAGCATCATCTGAGCTTATACATCTTCCTTGAATCCAAAAATTTAATGTAGAAAAAGTCTCATAGTAATTCTGTTTTAAGAAATGAAGCAGTCTAGATCAGGTTTGCTCTTCCTTTCCCCCTGCGATTCATTACAATAATCCATTACACCCAAGGTAATACCTGGATAATAATTCCATCTCAGAATTCTGCAGGTGCTTTCACTCTGTAGGAGGCATTACATTTTTAGCTAACTCTGGGGAGAAACACCACGGGCTCAAAAGACTACTAGTGACTAACAAATGACAGGAGATGCACACTGTCACTAGGTAATTTAACATTAAATATATAATAACCAGGAAAAACTCCAAAAAGTTTTGGAAATATGATGTATTTTAATATCCACATGAAATTCCTATTTTTCACTCATTACAATAATGCCCCACCAGCTCCTTTTCAACAGAAGGGGGATGAGGAATCAGGATATTTAATAAAGAAGCTAATTCAAGGAGATTATACAAAAGTGGATTTTGGACCAAAGGTCAAAAAATAGAAAGTAAAAATTTTAAACTACAAATTGCCTTGCATAATTGTTATTTTAATCACTATTTTACCTCGGAAGTCATCCTAACAGGTAGCAGACCCAAGCAGATTAAAATAATAGAGCATTGTTTTTACAAGACAACTCATCGCCTAAAAATTCCTGAAGTATGGCACAAATGTTAATTGACCCCATTCTAAAAAAGCGACCTAGAACACTAAGATACGTACTAAGATACGTACATTCTTGAACTCAAATCACATTCCCTGCTGTTGGTTTCTCCATTCTTTTACAATCAGTTCGTACATCTCAGAGTGAATAAATCTACAATTGAGCACTGAGCTTAAGCTTTAAAGACTTGATATTAAATGGCTAAATCTGTCATAATACTCAAGAAAGTGACCAGGGCATCCCGGGCCATCACACCTAATTTTGCTATTCAATGCATTTAAGGCAATTTTTTTAAGTTATTCAAACGTGCATTAACAAAATTTACATACCAAAGCCATCCCTGAAGCAGTTAATTAGACATGTCTGAAATAACATTTCAAATAAAATGCTTTCTGCGGGGCCCCTGTTTAAACAGCTTCCAAATCCCAGAAGTAACATCCTTAACATCCTGCGTTTCCTTCCGTGTGACCAGGGGAAGTGAGGGTGTGTCTCGGTGCTTACCGATGCCCGGAGCCACATAGATGAAGTAGAGACAAGACGAGGAAAGGGAGAAGAAGAAGATGAAGGCGAGGAGGGAGCGATTGGAGATCCGCATCACCCGCCTGAGCACAGACATCTTCCTCTTCCCGGCCAGCAGCTCGGGCTGCGCTCTCAGGCCGGACTCGGGGCCACTGTCCAGGCCCTAAACTTCCATGAATGTGCTAAGAACCCCGAGACTGCAGCAAGGTCCACGCGGGGAGGCTCTGGAGAGAGGGCCCGAGCGGGAAAGAGGAAATGGGAGGGAGCGGACGGAATGAATGGGAGGCCGGAGAGTCGGGGAAGGGGAGGCGCGGGAGGACTAGGGGGAAGGGGTGGAGGGAGGAGAGGGGACAAGGGGAGGGGGGCCGGGGGACCCGAGGACCTGAGGCGGCCGAAGAAGGGCGAGGACGCGCGTTCTCTCCCCCAGGCAGCGACGGGAGGAGGGGCTGGCTGCAGGTGGGGAGAGGCGCAGGCTGCACGCCGCGGCGCCCCTGCGGAGAGGGGCTGCGAACTGCAGCACGCCCGGCTCCCCAGCGGCTCCCGCAGCCGGCGCCCGGCGGCGTCCAGTACGCTAAGCCCCAGCGCTCAGGGTCCGGCCCGCCCGCGTTCGCTCGGCAGGCCCGCGCCGCCGCCTCCTGCGGGCCGCGGCGTCTCGTGCCTGCGCGGGGCTAGCGTGGGCGCCGGGGCCGCAGCCGGCGCGCGCGACGCGCGGGGGCCCGCGGGGGCCCTGGGGGCCGTGGAGCTGGGCGCTCGCCGGCACACAGCCTCCTCCTCATGCCGCGCCGGACCCCAGCGCCCCGCGGTCGCCGCGGGAGCCCAGCGCAGGCCAGGGCGGCGTCCCAGCCAGCGGCGAGCGCGCTCCGGCTCCGACTCCAGCCGCCGCCAGCTGCCTGCCCGGCCGCAAGGGCGGCAGCGGCATTACCGCCGCTAGTCCGGGGTGAGGCGCCCCCGCCGGCACCGCCCCCGCCGCCCCCGCACGGCCCGCGGACACCACGCGCAACCAGGCGACTCGCGCTGCGGTCGGAACCGAGGAGCCCGAAGAGGAGGAGGCCGAGCGCCGTCGGAGCCGCGTCTGGGGCGGAGAAGGGGGCGGACCTGAAAAGGGGGGCGCGCGGGAGACCCCAGTGGGCTCCGCGCGCTCGCTCGGAACTCGGCAGGCGGCGCTGCGCCGGGACCTGAGGAAACCTGGAGGACCCTGGCCCTCCCCGCGCCAGAACATCGCGCGTTCTGATAGGCCCGCGCCGCTCCGCGCCGAGCAACCCCCTCTTCCCGCGGTCCCTACGTCACCACCGTCCCCGGCCACCTGGGGTCGCCGCGCTCGCTGCGCTGCTGGGTGCTGAGGGACGCGTCTCGAGCCTCGGATGCGTTCCACTGTGGGGATTGGTAATGAAGGATGATGTACCTGAAGGGAAAGGGGTACCTCCAAGAGGCGACCTCTATGGTGTCATTTCCTCCCAAAATACTCGCTTGGGGAACTAGGTGTATTTCCCCATGCAGGGGGAAATTAATGAAAACCCCCATGCAGCCCTTCCTGCGGAAACATACTGTCAGGATGTGATGTGGGCCTACGTATATCCTTTATACTAGGACTTGCCTTCACATCTGGAGGTGAACACTGGGTAGCCGTGCTGTAGCTCTGTCTATGCAGGCGGGGCTGAAAAGACCTCTCTGTGCAGCCAATAGGCCCTTGAGCGCTGCAGCCGCATCAAGCTTCTGTAGCCAAACCATCCAGTGGTTTAATCCACTTCCTAGGCTGTTCCAGTGCTTCTTCCTGCTAGCTAATTAGTCCATGTCCTTAGCTATATCACATTTTTCCAACGGGTGTGTGGAGGTCTTTCTTTTTCGACTAATCATGCAGAACATGGATGCCCTACTGCCATTATTTGCTGGGTATTTCCAGATCGAACAATCATTGACAGGCAGCAAATTTGGTACCTTCCTACCAAGATACCCATGCCTTAGATATCTCCGAGATAGTGCTGTGCAATGTGGAGCTTGAAACTCCTAGTTTATAAACCAAGGCCTTTTATTAACTGTGAGACCCACGACAAGCTACTACCCTTTGTGAACCTGCTTTCTCAACCCTCAAATGGTAGGTGTATACCACCTTGCAAGGCTGTGAGATAAATGGTATAACTGTGCAAAATGCTAAGCATGATGTCTGGCACATAAGAGGTTTTCTTATATCCCATTAGTTCACTGGATGGAATCACCAAGTTCAAATTCATTTTTTAATATTTTGCTTTTTGGAGTACTTGAAGTTACTCAATTTCTCTAGCTAATTTGATATTTAAAGTGAGAGACACTATTTTGTAATATTTTTAGATGCTTAAGGAAGGAATTTGAAATGCAAAGTGGAACAACTTATTAAAGAAAACTCACGTGTAAAAAAAATAACAACAAAAACCTATGCAAGCAAAAGAAATCCATGAATAGTGAGGAAGCAAAGATTGTATTTCCCTCTCCAACTCCACTGACTTTTCATCTCTCTTTCTTTGCACCAGTTCAACTGGTTGTCTACAACGCTAATATCACCATGCCACAAATATAGAGAGAACTCCATACCTTTGCTGGCCTTAGAAATGGACAGTTCTTCTCAGATAAGTTAGGCCTTTTTTTTAAAGGAAAGTTTATTATAAAATTGAGGGAAGTGTTAACATCATAGAAATTGATGGTTAATCTTATTTTAAGAAATCCGAAGTGTGTGTACAGATGTACCTGGCTGGCATAGATGACTGCCATTGGTATCTCTCTTAATTTTAACCCCAACTCTTTTGGGTTTTGTTCAGCAAGTACACCAGCGTACCTGTTGAGACTTACTAGTTCTCCCCTAGAGTAGACTTCATATATTGCACCAGAAAACAAGCTCAATCAGTGCAGCCATTATTGTAAGGACTAAGTTAAATGAGTAATGCCTATAAAGTGCATGGGAGTCTGGTACGTGGTAAGCACTATTTGAGTATTTGGAAAATTTATTTTTAAAAATCTCTTGTTTGGGGCCAGGTGCGGTGGCTCACGCCTGTAATCCTAGCACTCTGGGAGGCCAAGGCAGGCAGATTGCTTGAGCTCAGGAGTTCAAAACCAGCCTGGGCAAGAGCGAGACCCCTTCTCTACTAAAAATAGAAAGAAATTAATCAGACAACTAAAATATATTAAAAAAATTAGCCGGGCATGGTGGCGCATGCCTGTAGTCCCAGCTACTCGGGAGGCTGAGGCAGAAGGATCTCTTGAGCCCAGAAGTTTGAGGTTGCTGTGAGCTAGGCTGATGCCACGGCACTCTAGCCCAGGCAAAAGAGGGAGACTCTGTCTCAAAAAAAAAAAAAAAAAGTCTCTTGTTTGGACCACTCTCCGCCCAATAGTAACAAGTGATGCTTGTCTCTTTCTGTTTAAAAACCAAATTTCCTGGTGAGTCACCCAGTAAGTCTCTCTGGGGGATGCAGCAGGGTCTCAGCTCATTTTCAAAAGAGATAGATAAAATACTCAGAGTCCAAGAAATGCTAACCAAGCCTTTTCAAACCCAAATTATCAACTGTTACTTCCTTGGGAACCAAGTAAGCCCCAAAACAGAGGAGTGACCTTGCAGAAGTCTAAAAATTTAATTTTTATGACATCAAAAAGATCTTAATCTTATAATAATAAGACATAACTTATAGTAGTAAGATGGAAGTAAATTTTGTTTAATGGCTTTGTTCAAAATTTATTACCACCAAGTATTCTTTTATTATTTTTCTGTCCACTAGAGACTCCATGCTCTTAAATATCTAGGTATCAAACTGAATAAATTAAGTCATAACTAATGGTTTTCTATTTTATATTAATAAGAATTATGTCACAGAGATTGCAATTAAAATAAAAAAGAAAAAAGTACTTTAACAAGATGGATGATATTTGGTCTGTACTGTCTAACTGAGGGAGGATGAATGATATATACTAAGTGTTTGGATTTGTTCACAACCTTGGTAAACTAAAAATCAGTAATTTTTTTCTGTGAACAAGGGAGGAAAGGAATGAAATAAAATATTGTATAGAATCTCACTTTTATGGTTGCTAAAGGTTCAGACTTCCATATTACAGTCACTCATTAAATATACTAATTATATCTATCTAAATAAGAAAATTATTAGATTGACAAATTACACATAGCCAACTGAATTATTTGAATTATGTAATTGAATGCAAATTGCATAAAAGACATTGGCATGATCCATAAAATGGAATATATATATTCCAAAATGTTGTGGTACAAAAACTTCTCTTAAGTGAAATTTCCGTTATAAGTATGGTCAGAGTTCTGCTGAGAAAAAAGGTACTGGAACCTGTATCTTATTTAGGTTATATTAAAGTCTTTAAATAAGTCTTACATTTGAGAGCACATATGATCACTTTAAAGCCAGATTTTTAATAATCCTGTATATGAAAGAATATAGAACTTTATGATAATTCTGTATCGTAGTTTAAAAAGAAAACCACCATAGTGGTAACATTTCCTACTTTAGCATTTGACCCAAATTTCATACTAATCTCAAAGTGCCTTAACACTTTCATCTTAGATCCAAGATTATTCTTTCACATCATGTGAATGCCTTACAGCATTTTCAACTATTCAAACCACTTTGATACCGTTTTCACAACATCCCTTTGGGGTTGGTATGGCAAGTATTATTATGTCATTTTGAGATGAGGAAACTAAACCTCAGTGAGGTAAAATAACTGGCCTGAGGTCACAGAGTATCTTAAAGGTAGCAGAGCTGGGAAGAGACCTGAGATGTTATCAGCCTAGTTCAGTGCCCTTTCTACAAACCACACCAGCTCCCATCTTCACACAGATTACTTTGCCTATAAGGGTAAATGTTTTATTCAGTGTATTTTTTTTCATTTTTCTAGAAATAAATATATGCAATCCATCTTTCAAACTTTACCAAATTTGTCTTAGACATCTGTGTCAAGAAACTATATGAGGCCGGGCGCGGTGGCTCACGCCTGCAATCCTAGCACTCTGGGAGGCCGAGGTGGGTGGATCGCTCAAGGTCAGGAGTTCGAGACCAGCCTGAGCAAGAGCGAGACCCCGTCTCTACTAAAAAATAGAAAGAAATGATCTGGACAACTAAAAATATAGAGAGAGAGAAAAAATTAGCCGGGCATGGTGGCACATGCCTGTAGTCCCAGCTACTCAGGAGGCTGAGGCAGAAGGATTGCTTGAGCCCAGGAGTTTGAGGTTGCTGTGAGCTAGACTGATGCCACGGCGCTCACTCTAGACCGGACAACAAAGCGAGACTCTGTCTAAAAAAAAAAAAAAAAAAAAGAGAAAGAAACTGTATAAATTATACTACATAATACAGTGGGAGGGAAAAAAAGTAGTACATAAAGTTAAGGCCCCACTGTCTAGTCCTTGCTTGTAATCACTTGATAAGTGAAAATGAGAAAATTAATGGATTGTGTTCACTTTATCCATTCTTTTTCTCAGCTTAATGCTAGGTTTATTCAATAGATTACTAGTTTTGCCTTAAAGGGAATCCGAGCTGCCAGCCAAAAGTCACTGGCCCCTGCCTCAAGACCAGCAAATCCTAGGCTGTCTTGGAAAAAGAAGCCTGCTCAATGGAAATGAGAATTTGGTCAGAAAACTACGGGGTTGGAGGATGGGGGAACAGACAGTGAAAAGCAAAGATAGAAGATCGAAAGAGTAGTTAAGTCACCCAATTCAGGGACCAGTGCCTTCCATGGAAAAAGGTGATTCTTAAGCACCCACCAGGGTAAATGTAGGAGGCTGCCTTCACCTGCCTCAGGCTTCAGCTGTCTGGGCCCCATGCAGTACCCCCAAGAAGGCTGAGGGAAATCAAAGTTTTGGCACATGTGTAACCCAGACACACAGGGTACCTCAAGCGTTGTGCACACCAGCTGGGAAACTCAACCGTAGAGAGAAAGTCTGGTAAACTTGGCTATTGAACAGACAGAAGAGTATCCATAATACTAGAGCTCTCTTGAATTCTAAACAGTGGTTAGTCCTGGGTATCTCTGAGAGATACTTTCCTTATTGACATATATAGCCTTATTAAAAAGAAAACAACAACTATTTCTTGTTACAGTTGAAAATAATTGACTTACGATGACCAAAATAGTCTACCCTCAGTCATTTAATGTTTTAAGAAGTCATTTCCTGAACACAATTCTATTTCGATGATATGCATTAGAATCCCAGAACCTAGTATAAAAACAGGACAATAAATAATTATTGAATTGGTGGATTAACACAGTCTTAACCTCTTGCATAATTACGTATGTTCCTTTGGGTTTAGTGTAACAAGCAGTACAAGTTAGTTCACCTTATCTCCCGCAGAGTGTATGATCAAAAGCCATCTGCATAGGCGAATGACTCATAAAAATAAAAGATAAAGGATATAGATGAAAGGTAAGTATGTAATGAAAGTATTCTATCTTATCAGGAATGTTTTATAACTGTGGCCAACAAAAGCAATCCAAGAAATGCAATTATGATACAAAGTAACTTTTAACAAAGAATATTTATAGGCCATTTTCTATCCATTTATTATCATATTTAATGTCATAAGGCTATAGGATTTTTTCAGTCTGTTCTTTTAGTGACTAAAGCATTCTGGGGGAAAAAAATTGGTTTCTGAGCTTTAATGGCCGAATACTGAAGTGAGAAATAGGATTCAGATAAATCCAATAAAGGATGGCCGGGCCTGGTGGCTCGCGCCTGTAATCCTAGAACTCTGGGAAGCCGAGGCGGGTGGATTGTTTGAGCTCAGGAGTTCAAGACCAGCCTGAGCAAGAGTGAGACCCCATCTCTACCAAAACTAGAAAGAAATTAATTGGACAGCTAAAAATATATAGAAAAAATTAGCCGGCCATGGTGGCGCATGCCTGTAGTCCCAGCTACTCGGGAGACTGAGGCAGAAGGATCGCTTGAGCCCAGGAGTTTGAGGTTGCTGTGAGCTAGGCTGATGCCACGGCACTCTAGCCCAGGCAAAAGAGGGAGACTCTGTCTCAAAAAAAAAATTAAAAAAAAAAAAATCCAATGAAGGATTTCTAGAATACCAAGGTCCTGACTTAAGCTAAAATCTACAAGTTCATAATCACAGGAATGATTTTAAGTTATTGTAAAAAGACATGTAAAAAATAAGAACTTTAGTTATATCAGAGCTATCTAAAACAGAGAAAAAAGCCAAAAGCTTTCAATCTGAAAAGTATGAATAATACCAATTCACCATGACCAATAAGGAATGCCCCAGAAAGTCAAGCACCTGGCAACATTAGGCAAATTATTAATGTAATCCAACATATTAGGTCAAAGAAAAAAAAAATACAGTATCTTTCTTTTTAGAATAGGTAATTGTATACGTATATCACAGTTTATTTACCTATCCTATTATTTATTAATGAACATTGCTTTTCAATTTAGGTCAATAATAAATAAAATTAGTAGAAACATGCATATATATATATATGCATTTTTGTTGGTTATATACCTTGTAGTTGAAATTCTAGATTTTGTGATGTGTATATTCTCAGCTTTAAGAAATACTGGCAGACAGGTTCCCAGCCAGATTGGTTATACCGATATACACTCTCACCGGCAGCATTTGAGATTTCAAGTTGCTCACATTCTCACCGACACTTACTATAGTCAACACTATTACTATTAGCATTTCAGGTAGAATGTAGTGATGTCTCATCTTGGTTTCAATTTGCATTTTCTGGAGAGCTAATGGGATTGAGCAATTTTTCATACATTCATTGGCATACAGTGCCTTTTATAGAAGCCAGAAAAGCATTGAATACAATTAAACAATTTCTGATGTTAAAACTCTTCATAAAATAGGGATAAGAGGATATGTCCTTCTTTTGTAAAGACCTATCTCAAACAGCTTGCATCAACATGATTAATGTAGAATCCTCCCCATTCAAATCATGAAGAAGACATAGATTGGCAAGAATTAGCTAATGTACATGGATTAAAAAATTACAAAGTAAAACTAGTACAGAGAAAGTGATAAAATCGTTATTTGTAGGTTATGTGATTACCCCCCCACAAAAAAAGTGTTAACTGGAAAACCCCTTAGAACTAACAGAGGAGATTTATAAAGAGCCCATCAAAAAATATGTGCACACTTACCTGGTTTAGCATGGAAAATATTTAATACATTCCTAGAATTAGAGCTTTAACAGAACTTAGTTATATGAAGTCCTACAGTTCCTATGGAGAAGTATTTTAGGCATTGTACTTAAGCAATTGCTCAATCCTCAGTTTTTAGAAACACTTATAATGTCCTTCAAAATGTTAGAAGACTTCTACCAATTTCCTATTTTTCTTTATTCTCTGCTTCCTCAAATAGTTCCTTAAAATCACCACAAGTTGCCAGAAAATGTATATTCTGACTAGCTCCTGATCCTCTGCAGTAGGTAAATCATCGTGGTACCATAACTTTGGGAGTTAATGAATGTCAAAATTAGTCACCAGAACTCAAAACAAACACCAGAAGGAGAGTGAGTCTTGAGCAGAGAGAACAAAGCACACTGTAGAACCACTCAACCCAGGATGGTTTGGACTTGTGCTTATTAGTTGTGTTTGATAGCAGTGTAGTTCACCAGTACATCACTGGCTGAACATATGATGGCACTCAGAGCATGGAGAAAAATCCTGTTAATATGATAATATAATAGATGAATTCATATGTAAATGTCTGTTATAGCATCTTCTATTTTTTAAAACATCACAAAGACAAATAGCAAATGAGAGATATACCAAATTGATAAAATTGATAGCTTACTCCATATAAAACTTGTGAGGTTATATAATAAACAGCAACAACAAAAAGATCTCAAATATAGTAGCAACAAAATATGCATAATACCTACCAATAAACTGAGAAGAAAATGCACAAAAAAGCCAATATGAAGGAAAAATATCACCAACAAAAAAGTAGAGACAAAAGCATAGGCTTAAAAAGTGGAAAAGATGGGAAATCCAATATTATAAAAATGTGAATTCTCCCTAAATGTGACCATGAATGTTGGAGAGTGAACATGCTGTAGAATTACTATCACTTATCCAAAAAATAAATAGTTTAGGGCAGAACAGTAAGCATGCTTTCAAGACAAGAGACAACACCCTAATTATAATAATATTTGCAATCACTACCAATTATGTTTCTGGTATTGTTCATTTTTTCAGGGTGGGAAAGAAAATTAATCTGTCTTAAATAAATGAAGTTTTTGCTGCAGGAAGATGTAAACAGGAAGTGTTTCCAGACTAATCTGCTAAAGAGTCTGAAATGGAGAAGACCAGCATTTATAAACAAGGCTTGCCTTTGTTGGTGGAAGCATTACTGCCTGCATCATGCATAACACCCCTTTGCTTATTCAGGGTACAGTTGTGTCCCAGGCAAGACTGGACATCTTTAAACACGCCAGCCTTTCCAGGACAATAGAGTACTAGAGAGAATGACTGCTCAGAATGTCTCTAAAGTCTGCCGTGGGTTGAAAGAGCTAATGTACCAGGGATAGAACATAAAATAACTGCAGTCAAAGTCTTCACCATTGATCAGAATAAAAAGCACCTGTAAGGCTTTCACTCGCAGGGATATTTGTAGCAACTGGAAATTATTACTGAGTTATAATTGATTTAGGTTGTGGTCCTGATATAAGTTGTCTTAGAATAACTAATTTCAATAAAAATTTTCCCTGTTTTTGCTGTATGGTAAAAACTTGTCAACTAAACTATCAGTTTATCAATACGAAACTTCAAAATAATATGTGTAAGTGTGAAATCAAGAGTATAAAACAATCGAAACAAATTTTAGTCCTCTGCATTTTATGCACCAAGTTATCCCAAACCCTGTTACTGTTACTGGTAGAATAATTTTAGCAATAGGAATTGCATAGTGATTAATAAATAGACATTTAATTTTAAACATTCTTGATCAAGCTCCTGACCCTGCTTGTAAAATGGCATTAAAATCTCCCAGAAGCCTTTATCACGTATGGCATACTATGTATCACGTATAGCCATGCTATACTATGGAGAAGGACTATTGATGTTATGAAATATAAGTCACTAAAATAAGGTAGATGGTGACTTTTTTCCTACCTTTAAGAAAAAATTGTATCCACTGCCACAGAGAAAAGGGACTAGAACAAATGTATTACATATATATAGCAACAGGAAAACATTATTAAAGGCAGGACTGGCAGAAGGCAGTTTCCAGTTTAAACTAATGGAATACAAACATCTCTGCCACCTCCCATCTCTGAAATTAACAAAAAATCTTCAAAGGTGCCAGAAAACACCTCAAACCCTGAGCAGTAATATATGAAGAAAGCCTGGGAATATTGTCTCACAGGGAAAATGCCAGAAGAGGATTCCCACTCAGCACATTTAGGACAGAGCTGTCAGAGGGAAGAATTCTCTGAAGCAGTGGAACTTCCCAGAGGCAAACCAGCCACTGCCTGGAGAGCCTCTCTTACCTCTCACCTCTTTTGACAATGTGGGAGGGGAAGAGGTGTTCAACCAGCAGTGCACAGACACACCATTTCTGTATGAAGCAGGCTATCAGTGTGGCATGTGGAGGCAAAACCTTGAATGACATGGAGCCCAGAGCTGCCAATTTTTATAATCTGAAGAGTAGCGAAAGCTAAATCCGAAGGTAAACATGCTAGAAAACTATATCATACGGAGATTCATGGAAAACCAGTACAACGTCTCCTAACCTGGACTAGAATCATGCCACAAGGCAAAATACCAGGTTTTTTGCATTCATAGGCAACATCTTGTAATCCATCTGTTCCTTAGGTGCACTCCCTGGCCCATAGCCCCTAATAGACCAGGAATTACTCCATTCAAAACAGAAATAATCAAAAAGGAGCAAGGATAAAGCACGAAAAGAACAGGAAGAAAAAATATGACATACAAAAGGTAGATAACCACATACCAGAAAGATTATACCAAGAATGAGACTAAAACTTCAAAAGAATTTTTACATACACACACACACACACACACACACACACACACACACACACACACACCCTATCCCTGGGGAATACTGGGGAGAGGGGGGGCTCAAGGAAGCAGACACAAAATGATCTGGCAGAGCTCTGTAATAAAAACGAAAGAAAAAAAAATATTATCACAAAAATCATGGCTACATGGAGAGCAGAAATAAAAAGATAACAGACATTGCTGAAAATACAGAGATGTGAGATACCGGGCTTGAGAAAACCAAGCAAAGTAAAACAATACAGAAGAAAAATGTGGAAGACAGGCAACACTATTCATTATACACATTAAGTATTGCTGAAGAAGAAAACAGAATAAATGCAACAGAAAAAAATTCAAAAATATAATTAAACAAACTAAAAAGGAGAACCTCTATTCAGTATAGATTCTCCCAGCTTCTTTTATTCCTATCAAGTCTTGCATTTGATTAATCGAGTTTTATTTCATTGTCTTTTTCTCTTTACTGTTTTCTACATTCTATTTCTATTCTTTTATTGATTATCCTCAAATTTTACCATGTGGAGTTAAATTTTTATTATTTTTAAGTAATTCTTAAATTATCAGTGTCTTTTCTCAACCAAAGATCTAGAACAATTTAGCTTCTCCCCAGTCTCCATTCCATATAATTTTCCATCGCTACTATTTTATTTCAATTTGTTTTAAACCCCATCAAATTGCTTTTTTAAAAAATCGTTGTTGCTGTTCCTTTTAGGATTAATACCTGCATAGATTCTTCTAAGACGTTTTACCCATTTTTCTTCTCATTATGGCTTCTTGCATCTGTTGCTTTGTGTAGGCTCGTTTTCTTCCTTCCTGAAGTAGGTCCTTTATAGTTCTAACAGTAAGGGTCTGCAGGTATTAAACCCAATCACTGAATATCCAAATTTGTCTTTATTTTGCCCTGAATACTAAATGATTGTTAGCTTGGTATGGAATTCAAGGTTGGCAGTTCCCCCCGCCACCCCCCCGCCCCCGCCCAGCCTTTGAAGGTATTACGTGATCGTCTTACGGTAGCTATGGCTGCTGTCTGTCCAATTGTCATTCTTTCATAGATAATTTTTTTCCATCATGATTATAATTTTCTCTTTTTTCTGATGTTCTGTAGCTTCAATATTATGTTTCCAAATAATGTGCTTTTATTTATTCTGGTAAGGATTCAGTGTTATGATGTCTTTCTTAAGTTCTGGAAAATTCTCAGCCATTAGTTCTTTGAATATTGCTTTTTACCCATTCTCTCTGGGTGCTCCTTCAGGAATTCTGTTTGGCATGTTGGATCTTCCCATTCCTTCTTCCTGTATTTTACCTTCCTATTTAATTTTCCATGTCTTCATCCCTATGTGTATTACTCTGTATTGGATCCTCAGCTGTGTATTTAATTCAGCTATTGCTTCACTTTTCTATCCTTGTTTTTGATCTTTTCAATGTGTTTACAATGGAAGGGAGGCTTCCCTCTTATAAACTCAGTCTACCATTTTACAGGAAGTTGAAGGCTTAAATCAACAGTGTAAATACATATACTCTTTGGTACAGCAATTAGTATTTTTAAAAATCATCCTGCAGTTCTGTTTGTACAGATGTGCAAAGATATAAGCACAAGGAAATATGTTTGCAGCAACATTACACATAGGATCACAGGATAACTGGAAACAACCTAATTGCCACCAGTAAGCGACTGGGTAAATAAATCACAACAATGTAATTGAAAATATGCTTGCAAAATTATGCTTGTGAAGACCTAAGGTAGATTTAATGTGAGTTGATAAAGACTGACATCTGAGCTCCAGATGTGTTCCCGTTTGTGTCTTTGGGATCCCTGCAGGCAACAGATAGCACAGGCAAGCCGATAATCTGTGTTTTAAAAGGAGACTGTTTATAAGTTCTGGGGGAGGTGTGGAGACATCTCTAGAGATAGTACGAGATACTATAACCAGAAAAAGGCCTGAAGAGGTGAAGGAAAGGCACAATTACCAGAACTGGAAGGAGAGACTAGTTGGAGAGAGCCACCAGCAGGAACCGAAGAAGCCAGGCCGAGGCCCCACCTCTCTCTTCTCATCCTTATAGCTTCTGACATGAAGCCAGAGTGGGGAGAGTCTGAGCGGGGGAAGAAAAGTCTAGAGTGAATATGGAGCACACAGTACTCTGTTTTTCAAATAATGCGGATATATTTATACTTACGTACCCAAGAAACTGGCATGTGGAGATGCCCTTGGGAAAGCGAAGCATGAGAATTAGGGTCTGTGCAGGAGCGGGTGGAAGGAAATCACACTTCCTCTGCATTCTCATTGTTACTGTTAAAGTTTCTTTTTAAAAAAATCTTATCCATGTATTATTCTTTTGATTAAAAAATTAGCTTGTGGCAGAATTCCTTTTTTGTTTAGCAAAGCACCTTGGTAATCATCCTAGCTGAAGAGAAGGAGGTTTGAGAAGCGAAGGAGCAAAGAAAAGGGGGAAAAGCCATTTCTCTTTTCATAATAGCATTATAATTTGAAGAAGAGTAAGATACCCAGGAATGGCTAGAAAGTAGGGAGAAGTAAAAGAATTTGAAGAGACATAAAGGAGGTCCAGAAATGATGACGAGCTGAGGCCTGCAAAGAAAAAAGACAACGAGGATGACAGATTTCTAAGAACAGACTTTCTAATCCTCAGTTTTGTATCATGCCTTCAGAAGAACCAGCTACTGCCTTGTGTTTGTGGTATGTGGTTAGGGTGGGTGGGAGCGATTAAAGGAACAGGGACTCTGTTTCCTGTTTGGATTGTTTTAGGACTGAGAACCAAGAAGAGCTACAGTTAAATAAACACTAAAAAGAAATTGTATCCTAAGCCAGAAATTGGGACAGAACCGGACTTGAGAAAACATAAGCCCCTAGCACGTCTTCAGCAATATACGAGAGATGCTGATTTTTGCCATATTTGAGGTCAGAGATCAAACCAGTATTAAGAAAAGAGTGAGCCTAAATAGCTGGAGCTTTGAGCATGCCTGGGGAGCTGTGTGATATATATAGAATTAAAGCATTCAAGGACATATCTGACTCAGGTATTTCTGCAGATGTCTAAGAATCCATATGGAGAAATATGTAAAGCTCTGAGCTCAACTACTTTGCATTGGCTCTTTTGCAAATCAGCAGGGTTAAGAGATTTAAATATTACTTTGAAAGTTAATAGTGCTTTATGATTCAGACGAGGCTATCAGACTTTCCCTAATCATAATAAATCATGTATCCAAAAGAAAACCCAAAAAATCATGTATCCAGGCTCCAGATTTTAATCCTTGTTATCTCTATTTTCAACAAAAACAATATAAATGACAACCAAAAAAAGCCGAATGCAAAAAATTGGTCCTACAACTTTTGCAATAAATGATAAGTCAAAACATCAAGTGCAAATAATAATAATAATAATTTTACCAATAGTTTCCAATCTAAAGAACCTAAAAGGCTTTAAGATATCTAGGAATAATAGAATTGGTTAGGCAAAATCATTATCTTTTTATGAAAGAGCATAACAGATCTTTCTTGTATCAAAAAATGTCTGCCTCTATTCTTAGTACAACTTTCATAATCCCTTATTTCAAAGGTATAAAATCTGATAAAACAGACAGATATTTGGACTTGTTTTTCTAAAAGTAATGATGAGCTGTATTTTTAAAAGATACAATATGTAGGGTTTTTCTCTCTTCGGACCCATAATACATAACTGTGAATTAACCAGTTGGTTTAGGGATGCCAGCAATGGCCATCAAAGTGTTTTTTCATATTAAAATTGAACAACCTAGAACAGCCTCATTTGTACAATACATAGAATAGCCAACCAGGATAAGTAGCCTATATTCTTAGGAAAATGAAAAGATTGACATGATTGATAATAATTAATTTACAATTTGAGAGATATATAGGGAGAAATGTATATAGGTATACAAAGTTAAATCTGTATTGATATAACTCTATATTAATATTCTATCTACCAAAAGAATTTGGCATAACCTGTAATTTTAAAAAGTCACATCCACAATACAATGCCAAATCAGCCAAACAAGACAAATAAGACAAAAGTCAGGTAATAAATATGAAGGCATGTAATCAATATGAAACTATATGAATACAGTTATTCTCAATTTATAGATAGGAACATATAGTAGAGATTACCTGCTCAAACTCAGGTCTTTCTTCTGCTTTATAAAGTATATGTGATTTAGCACATTTAAATCTGATTTATTTTCTTAACTCTACCAAATTCAAGAGAAAAATAAAAGTACTTACACAATAGGATATGTTAAGAGATATTATCTAAAACTTGTATATAAGGCATGGAGAATACAGCATGTGCTGTCAATGTCATACTGGGCATTGTTTAACCAGCCCACTCATGGATTACTTAATTATCTAAGGCAACTTTCCTTTGACTTTTATACAGACCTTTTTGTGTAACTTGTATGCAAGTTAAGAGTTTAGACTCTGTCAGTTTTATGTTAACTTACAGGTAGACCAGTGGAGCTACAAGTAATTTCTGTAGGGCAGAAAAGATCGCCTCAAATGTTATGGTTTTTTATTGTCCTATAGAACAATCTTATTCTAACATTCCTCTTAAATGCCTATAAACATCCAGTTCCTCAAAATACTCTTTGAACCACTTTATCATCTTGCTGATTCCCTCATTAATGAGTTAATAAATCTTTAACATGTTTTCTTTCTATATTGGAATGAGAATCATATTTTCAGCTTTTTAAGAATTATATTTCGACAGGTAGTTATGATTGCAAGATTAGAAAACATGCTTAGAACATAGCAAATGCTCAGTAAATATTAGAATTTATTAAGTTTCATGCCCTAATTCATCCAAATTATAAGAAAAAAATGTAGCATTATTCACAGAGGGAATAAATACACACCTGTGTATACAAATATGTTTGTATATGTACATAAATACATTCACATATACATACAGGCAAAATGAGTATATGTATATAATATATAGAGATGTGTATATCATATTCATCAAACATTTACTATCAAGAATATCCTATAACTTCTAAAGAATGTCTTTGATATTCCTATGATTGACTTTAATGTTTTCTAGAAAAATGTAACATTAATAACCAGAAATAATATATTCAAGCCCGATTTTGGCTTAGGATCTCAAACTGAAAGAGCGAAAACAGACAAAATCAGAAACAGCAACAGCAATGTCATAAAGATAACTTCCTGAGAATTGTACTATTTCAGTAAGAGAAGCTTACCAAGTGCTCTTTGAGAATATACCTAACATACATGTTAACATACCTAAATTGCAAGAGTTGTCATTCTGTATGCATCATTAGGAAACAGGAATGCCTAGTTTAAATTAGTTTTCATTTCATAAGGACTTCTACCTATGTACTTAATTTTCACAACTGTTGCAAATTGCAAATGTAATTATAATCAGTGCACGTAAATGGAACACTAGACTCTAGTGCACTCTCTCTAGTTGTGTGAACTTTGACATGTCAATTTTTTGCCTGTAAAATGTGTGAGCTAGATTAGATTAATGTACAATCCTTTTCAGCTGTATCATTCTTCAATTCCATGAAAGAGCACTTTGTTTCATTTTGTAACCAAATCCATTTCAGAAAAAGCACCTTTTTTTTCTGAAATGAGCATTCTGCAGCCCTTAAATATATATCCCTGGGCCAAGCATGGTGGCCTGTGCCTATAATCCCAGCTACTCGGTAGGCTGAGGTGGAAGGATGACTTGAGCCCAGAAGTTCAAGACCAGCCTGGACAACATGGTAAGACCCTGTCTCTTAAAAAATAAATAAAAAAATTTGAAAAATATAGCCTACTGTAACCTTTTTCATCCAACATGCATCAGATACCATATGTTACTCTGAAACACAGAGTGCCAAGAGATTTCATCGATTATATGAAGTTTTAATACTTCAATGGAAATCAATCTGCAAAGACTGATAAATCAGGAAATGATGTCTCTAGAATATCAACAATTGAAAACAAGTTGCAGACAAATAGAAAATTTAGGCTCAAACTCAAAGATTACCCAGCCACAATTCAGGGACTTTTCATTTTTCAGAAATAAGAAATATATAAATGGTAACTATGCTTTTCTGATTAAGACAATTCCCTAGTAAGAATAAAACCAAACCACACAAATACAAAATGAAGGACTACCCACGCTAAAACAAGCACCAAGTAAGTGACAAATATTTGAATAACGGTGAACCATAAGCTGATATAAATAAGCAATGCAGTGATCACATGATATCAGATGGGAGATTTTGCCTGCTCACTGACCTGATGTCTTACCATGCCGCCTCTTGTAGTAGGTTGAAAGGTGGCCTACCAAAGGATATATCCACCCAGAACCTCTGGATATGATCTAATTTTCAAACAATGTCTTTAGAGATGTAAAATGCAATTTAGGGTAGCCCTAAATCCAATGGCAAGTGTCCTTGTAACACAGAGCAAGGCAATGTGAAGACAGAAGCAGAGATTGGAATGATGCACCCACGAGCCAAGCAGTACCAAGGAATGCCAGCAGCTAGGAGACCAGAGCTAGGAGACAGGCATGGAAAGGATATTCCCTCACAGCCACTAGAGGGAGCCAACCCTGCCAACACTTTGACTTTGGACTTCTTTCTGGCCTCCAGAATTACGAGAGAATAAATTTCTGTTTTAAACCACACAATTCGTGGTAATTTGTCATGGGAGTCCTAGAAAACTAATACATTTTTTGAAAATACAGTTTCCAAAAAATATCAATCTGCTCAGAGTTCCCTGAACACACCGTACATAGGCACACGTAATTCCCAATTTATTTATTTATTTATTTTTGAGACAGTCTCACTTTGTTGCCTGGGCTAGAGTGCAATGGCGTGATCACAGCTCACAGCAGCCTCAAACTCCTGGGCTCAAGAGATCCTCCTGCCTCAGCCTCCCAAGTAGCCGAGACTGTGGGCGTGCGCCACCACATCCAGCTAATTTTTTCTAGTTTTGGTAGAGACGGGGTCTTGCTCTTATTCCGGCTGGTCTCCAACTCCTGACCTCCAGTGATCCTCCCACCTCAGCCTCCCAGAGTGCTAGGATTATAGGCGTGAGCCGCCTTGCCCAGGCTTAATTCCCAAACCGTTTTAGGATTAGGTGATATTGGCCTAAACCCTACTTCCATGACCTGTGACAGTCAAAACCTTTCCTCTATGTGTCCAGTGAATTTCCACTCATATTTCCTCATGGTTGGGGCTGCCACACTGAGTTGTACAGACTCTCTGGCTGAAAAACCTTCTGTAACACATAACCTGCACTATACCAGTACCCTACCCTCAAAGCTGTACTCTCTGCTATGGGGCTGCAATGCCTCTTTTTGCACAAAGGTATCAACCACTCCCAAAGAAGTATCTCTTAAAAATTTGTACAGAAATGGCATATTGTCAGCTGTGGTTATGGTGGTTCTCTCTGCCCTCTTGCCACTGGCCCTGGGGTCTCAGCTCTCCCCGGACTGGCATCCACAAATAATTCCAAAACATCAAGCACCTCTTGTAAGATTAACAAAGGTGGGGTGGCACAGAGGAGAAATTACATCACATACCACGCAATTTCACCATCATGTTCAGTTTTGCGTTCATGTTCTCCTCTGCTTTCCAATGTCCCAAAATCCTTATACACAACTCTGCTACTGATATGAGCCACACCACCAACTCTCTCTGTGCCCCATATTCTAGAGAATAAAAATTTCCTCATCTTTAACCATTTTAACTCTCAGAAACTTTGAACACGTGGCCCCTGTGCTTGGAATCCCCATATCCTCTTGTCTACCTGGTAAACTCTTGTTTTTCTATTCATCTTTCAAACTCTATTTCAAAATGAAAAGAAAGTGAAGATCATACAATCCTCCAAATTCACCAGTCATTGTCTACCTCCTACAGATCGGAGGTAGACAATGACTACCTCTGCTCTCTCCTTCCTCTCTCCAACTTGATAATAACCTCTCTGAGAGCAGAGCCCTCACTGCTTGTTTCCACCATCCTGCATTTAGCATGTGCTCAAATGTTTGTTTTCTAAGTACTTTTCTCATAACCAAATATCCTAAGAGGAATACAGTCTTTTAAGTTTAAATTCCTGTCATTTTCCAAAAATCAATAACATTAAAAGTCTGACCGATTCTACTGGCCTCAACTTCTTCTGATGACTCAGACACAGGCTACAGCTGAAAGTCTTTTTCTCGTTTACGTTTCTGCAATAGTTCGTGGTTGCCACTGTTTGGGGCACTTCTGTTGATACATCTTCTTTCCTTTTGCTTTCTTCACATAGTGTCTTTCAGGAAGATCACTTTCACTTACTCCTTCCTAATTCCTTTTGCTATGCTCACATTTTACATTCACTGCCCTCTTTTTAAGGACTTTTTGGTGACGTTATTATACTCCATCTGAATTTGATTTCTTTTTCCATTTCTGGTTCCTTTCCAATTCCAAATTAAGAATGCCACTAGGCAAGGAACAAAGTGTTAATGAGCCTGTCATCTTGACAGGCTCAAAACGCAATTATTTTCTTGTGTGGTTTATTAGATTATGAACGATGAGATTAATGCAGAAAATATGTGCAAACAATCTTTTATTTTATTCCCTCCATATAGGCTACAGAATTTATTTTTCATTTATTAATAAAAAAGATGCGTTTTTTTTCTTTGCACTATTTAGTTCTCACCAGTTTCTTTCCAAAATTGATGTTCTTACCTAAATATAAAAATTATAAATCAAATGAAAATAAGTTACTTTCTAAATTTTCAGTTTAGTAGTAAGTATGGATCTTAAGTGCTTTATCCACCTCATTTCATTAGGGACTCATGAGGTAGGTACCATTATTGGCTTCATGTTCCAGATGGAGAAACTGAGTTTTTTAGAGAAGGGACTTGCCCAGATTTGTCCACTTAGGGTGTGATGGATCCAGCAGGCAATCCTGCTCTGACAGAGTTCGAAGCCTCTTTCAAACTCTTTCCTGTATTTGCCCTCTGTTTTAGTCAGTCTGAGAGAGATACCTTCTAATTTAGCAGTTCCCAACCTTTTTGGCGCCAGGGACCGTTTTCATGAAAGACAATATTTCCATGGACCGGGATGGGGGATGGTTTGGGGATGATTCAAGTGCATTACATTTATTGTGCACTTTATTTCTATTATTATTACATTGAAATATATAATGAAATAATTATACAGATCACTGTAGGTTGGGGGCCCCTGTTCTCATTGATATCTATTTAAGGCACCCCCTAAGGCCCAAACTCCTAAGGTAAAGTTAGGAGTTTACTCTTTTTTATAATGGTGAAACTGAAACTTTTTCTTAAACGAGGGTTCCCAAAGCCAAATGCTTGTGGCAGCCAGGCAGATAAAACACATGGGCAAAGGAGGCAGAGTATAAAGCAAAACGGAAGCAAAATAACTGCTGATAAACTCAAGTTTATTGGTATCTGGAAGGATTGTTGACCTGCTGTTGTCAGATATCCTGTTATTTTCAAAAGCAGCCAGGAATTGAAGTGTTCATTTAAAATCTCCCAAGTATTGACGGTTGGTTGGTTGGTTGGTTTTTGTAACTATGCAAATTAAATATGTCTATGTGGCCCACAAATTGCCAGCTAGTGAGTGTATAGACTGGCCTTGGCCCTTAAAGCACATGTCCACTATGATAGCCACGGGTCACATGCAACTATTTAAGCTTAAATTTTAATTAATATTAAATAAAACTAAAAATTTGATTCTTCAGCTGCACTAGCAACATTTCCAGTGTTCAGTAGTCACATGTGACTTGTGGCTACTGTAATAGACAGTGCAGAACATTTCTGTTATTGCAGAAAGTTCTATCTGACAGCACTGAACTAGAGCAACAAGAAAAATCAGAGCTGTTTTTCTGTCCTCCATTGTGGTTCACCAGCCGGTATTATAATGCTAAAATTTCTGCTCGGTCAGGACATAGTACTGACGCTTCTCTTCTACCTGATCAGAGAGAGATGGCACAGACAACCCACCTGGCTGGGCTTTGCTATCCCTGAACACAAGTCAGATCCAGGGCAAGCCTGGGACGCAGGCAAAGCGTGTCTTTAATATCCCCCACATCCCTGCCCTGGGCCTTACAGCCAGGCCACCACCTTCTCCTTTGCACAGAAACCAGGGCCTCATATTCTCTTTACCCACTCTGGAAAACTTATTTTTAGATCATTCAACTATAGTAAAGTGTAAATAATGAAAACTTACTTGAAGTTTCTACCCCTGCCTTGGGTGTTTACATTTACAATGTATAAAATTCTAAGAGTAAAGTGTCAAGTCTAGAGGAGATGGTGAAGCAGGATTTTATATTCTCAGAGGAGAAGACCATGATCACCTCCCTGGAGCATCCAAAATCGTGCCGTATAAGCAGTCAGCTCATTTCCCTGGTTTTATGGCAAGCTCTACTCAGGATGTGGGTCAGCAGTTTCAAAAGCAAGTTGTTCATGAACATCACCTCTCTAGGGTTGCCAGCTTTAACAAGAAAAATACAAGACTCCCAGTTAAATTTGAGTTTCAGATAAACAATGAATGATGTTTTTAGTATAAGTATGTCCCATGTGCTATACAATATGTATTTTATCTGGAAATCTTACACCTATGGCCCTTTTAAAAAAAGAACTATTTTTTTGGACCCACTAATTGTCATGGGTTTAGGAAACTTGATCATATTTAATTCACCTGCCTCTGGGCAGTGTTCCATTTCTTAGCCAATTTTCCACCTCCTATAGAACTATCTTTTTAAATGGGATCACAGTCTCCTGTCATGGAACATCAAGCTACAAATGATCATCACCTTCATTAATGCTATTCAACAGTCACGACCACCCTGTAAAGTAAGAAAGGCTAAGAAAGTAAGAAAGTCTCCCCATTTTGTCAATGAGAAAACTGAGGCTCAGAGACATAAAGACGTTTTTCAGGTAAAACTGGTCATAACTGGCAAACCTAGAACTCAAATTCAGGTCTTCTGGGTTCCAATTTCAATGTTGATTCAACTCTTCAGTGCTGTGAGTGAAAGAGGATGGCAATAATGAGAGAGAGAGAGAGATGAGAATTTCTCATCAAAAGCATGGCTGGCTGACTATGACTTACACCCCTCGACCCTCCAGTCAATTTTGAAGCTGAAGGGGAAGACCTGGGACCCAGAGTTCAAAAGGCCCCAAGTCCACAGGAATCCAGGTGTCTGAGAGAGTTCAAACTGGGTAATGCACTCAGAATAATCTAGAAATTGGCTTTTAGACTGGTAATGGCAGTGACAACAGAGAATGCCTGAAAGAATGTTTTGTACTCAGAACTGTTGTTAAACCGAATTATGAGCTACTATACCTGTAATTTGCCTCAACTACCTAGTTCATGCCCTGGAATTTCCTCACAGTAACATAATGACTATGCCTGGTCTGGCTTCATGGGTTGCATTGCAGTGAGCAGGGTCAGAGAAAGGTCACCACTATAAAAGGGGTGCAGTAGCAAGAAACCTTAAAACCTACACTCTACACGACTGTGATCCTAGCCTTCTGGGAAGCCAACGCGGGAGGATCGCTTGAGTTCAGGCATTCGAGACCAGCCTAAGCAAGAGTGAGACCCCCATCTCTACTAAAAATAGAAAAGTTAGCCAGGTGTGGTGGTACAAGTCTGTAGTCCCAGCTACTCAGGAGCTGAGGCAGGAGGATCACTTGAGCCCAGGAGTTGGAGGTTGCTGTGAGCTATGATCACACCACTGAACTCTACCTAGAGCGACAGAGACTCTGTCTCAAAAAAAAAAAAGCAGCTTGAATTCCCCTCTTCCCTATTCCCCCTTTCATATTTAAAAAAACAAAAAACAAACAAACTAACTAACAAAAACCCTATGTCCTAGGTTCCAGAGGAGAGATAACTAACAGACCCCAGTTGAATGCCTGGGGGTGGTGGCCAAAGCTGAGCTGCCCCCAGAACTCATCTCTATAAGCTCTTTGCTGTTGAGAGCGATTCCTTGGAAGTACCTCAAGTCATCACACTTCCACAACCACGAGACGTTAGCGTGTTACCAGAATAGATTCCTTCAATTCTAAGAAATAAAATTAGTAAACTGAATTTCCAAAAGAATTAGAGGAGTTGTAGCATCATCTATCCATTTTAGTACATCTCATGTTTAATATTTTCTGTGAGCTATTAATATACTGAATCTTGTAATACCCCTGAATACTGGCACTTGGTTAAAAGGTACCCACTGCAGGCCGAGCGCGGTGGCTCACGCCTGTAATCCTAGCACTCTGGGAGGCCGAGGCGGGCGGATTGTTTGAGCTCAGGAGTTCGAGATCAGCCTGAGCAACAGTGAGACCCCGTCTCTACCAAAAATAGAAAGAAAATTAATTGGACAGCTAAAAATATATAGAGAAAAAAATTAGCCGGGCATGGTGGCACATGCCTGTAGTCCCAGCTACTTGGGAGGCTGAGGCAGTAGGATTGCTTGAGCCCAGGAGTTTGAGGTTGCTGTGAGCTAGGCTGACGCCAGCCACGGCACTCGCCCCAGGCAAAAGAGTGAGACTCTGTCTCAAAAAAAAAAAAAAAAGGTACCCACTGCAGACACTTAAGGCCAAGTTGTAACTCAATGTTCTTAATAACTTAACAATCCTTATTAGGCTAGAGCACAGTAAATGAATTATTGGTATAAATCTTTCACTCTCATTAGAAAAACTTAAATATAGAATCATTCTTTGACTTTATTAATCTGCAAAACACTTGAACAGTGCTCCTGAATAATATATATTAATACTATTACATTGTTTGGCAAAATGCACCAAATACTCAGCTTTCTTTTTCACTCTTTCCCGGTAATGAAATTGAGAATTTTTAAATATACCAACAGTGTGAGGTACAAGAAGCCTAAAGCATTATTTTCCATATTTGACCATGGAAAAAGAACCTAAAAAATTATTTTCTCAAGGAAATATTTCGAGTAAGGCTCAAAACATCATGCTGTTGCTTTAATAAAATATCAGATTTGGTAGAAAAAGAGTCCATGAGCTCATGCATTGATCTAAAATAGTCATCTTACGTGGAACTTACAGGGTTAGAGATCATATGACTTCATAGTTTATTTCCAGACCCATTTACAATAGCAGATGTGCACTTACCAAAATAAAATATTTAAACAACAAATATTTGTTCCTACCCTAAGTCGGCATTAGATTGGTGTTGAAAGAAAATAGTAAGTGTGTTATCTTTTTTGAGGTCAATTTCTTACTGGATCCCTTTTTGTGTTGTGCCAAGAATAATACTGATGGGGATGACTTATCAGCCTGTCTCAGGATTGGCAGGGGAAGTCGCAGGGTAGCAAAGAGCTTGCGCACAGGCAAGCGCGCAGTCAGACATCCGCGCTGTCAGGGCGTGACCTGCTGTGGGAAGCAGGACTGCAGGAACTGAGGCAGAAGGGAGAGGAGTGGGGATTCTAGAAATCTCTAGGTATAGAGGCCCTGATAATTGCCGGAGATAAACAATGGCTTTTACGTTAGCTCAACTCGGGCTTACTTAATTACTCTCAGGTCATAACACCTATTTTCCTTTTTATAAAAATCACTGCCCCGGGTGATCTTGTCTACTGTCATGGATGCCACTGCTGTGCTGCTGAAGAAGAAAATATATGTTGGGATTAGCTGTAATGGTTTTCCTTCTGACTATCATTGCTTTTAGAAGCTTGGAATCTTCTAGAATCTCAATCAGGCAACCTACTTAAAACTTCAGATGAAATGCAAATGCTTTGTTGTTTAGAACAAGGATGGCAAACAGATTTTGTCTCACATATAAATCTCTGTCAGGCGCAACAGGAACAAGTGCCATGATGTATTAGTGCCTCTGTCGTGGGCGTGGGAGGAGAGAGATGGAATATGGGCCCACTATTTGCCCTTCCTGTATTTAGAATGAAGTCAGTCCTGAAGCTAACAACGCATTTAATGGTGAAATCTCAAGGCAGTCTTTTTATAGTGAGGAACAGGAAAACGAAGGAAATGATCACCAATAATACTCAAGACTTTCTGAAATGTTTTAGCCAAACAACATGACAGAAAAAGCACTAAGAGCTAAAAATATTGAAAAGGCAATGCGAAAAATTATCTTGATTTTCAGATGACATACTGCCTCCCCACAAATCTAGAAGTACAACGAACAACTGTTAGACTGAATGAGTCATGAAATTAAAACCTGGCACAGCATTGATACAAAGATAATAAAAGGGGAAAGAATGTGGAAAAGACCAGCAACACTTAGTAATAGATGAAAAACACTCATCAGAAAATTCTTCCTGTGACGCGGCTGAGACTTGTAATCAAACATATAAACACGAATTTTAAAAATTTAGACAAGAAGTCGCTACTACGACGGAATACAACAAAGCAGAAACTACAAAACCCAGTGAAGAGATACAGACAGATAGATAGATAGATAGACAGATAAGACATGAACTGGAAGAATTTAAAAGAGAAGCAGAAGAAAAAAATCATTACAGAAATGAAGAATAAATTTAAAGGAGGATAAAATTAAAAACAACAAAAAAATTTTAAACACTAAAATGGAGACAGAAGAAAATATAGGTGAAAATTTTTATAATCTTGCAATGGGAAAGGTCTTCCTTAACATGAATCAAAAAAAGACAAAAACACTAAGGAAGGATTGATGAATCTGATGATATTAAAATGTACATATTTCTGTTTACAAAAAATTAAACTCTGGGAAATATTTGAAACACGTGATAAAAGTTGATATTCTTTAGATTTGCACACATATGTCTTACGAGTTAATAAGAAAAATATATATCAATATTAAACACAGTCAAAGAATGTGAATGGACAACTCACAAATAAGAAATCCAAACGGTTAGGGAGCATATAAAAAGATGTTCAATTTCACTAATAAACATAAAAGTGTAAATCAAAACAATGAAACAGCATAGCAGATAACAGAGTGGCAAACATTAAGAAGAAATTACCCAGTTAGGTGAGAGTGTGGGGAAAGGACACATACTCAATTGTTATAAATTTATAAAAATGTGCATATTATTTGTCCTAGAAATTATACATTTTAAGTTTTCCTAAGGATATAATAGAATACATGCAGGAAGGTCCATGAACCAGGAGTTGTTTTTTTAAAAAAATGTGTTGTTTATAATAGCCAAGAATTGGAAAGACATATATCAAAAGAGAATTGATAATTTCGCCTATGCTTAACATTATTATTAGGCATTTTAAAAATTTTAAAGGAAAAATAAATAAATAAGGGAATCTCAAAACAAAAAGAAGAAGATATGCAAAAAGTCAATAATCACATTGAATGTTGTTCAACAATATAAATCATCAGTGAAATGTAAATTAACCCAGCTGTAGTGGCTCACACCTATAATGCCAGCACTTTGGGAGGCCAAGGCAGGAGGATTGCTTGAGGCCAGGAGTTGGAGACCAGCCTAGGCAACACAGCAAGACCCTGTTTCTACATTTAAAAAAAAAAAAAATTAGCCAGGCGTAATGGTATATTACTATAGTCCTAGCTACTCTGGGAGGCTAAGGTGGGCTAAGGTGGCAGGATTGCTTGAGCCCAGGAATTGGAGGTTGCAGTGAGCTGTGATCATGCCACTGCACTTCAACCTGGGCAATACAATGAGACCTTGTCTCTTAAAAAAAAAAAAATAATTAAAACCACAATGAATTCACACCCACTAGAATGCCTAAAATCAAAAGTACTGAAAACACTAAATGATATGGACTATAAAATGATACCACTACTTTGGAAAATTTCTAAGGTTTCTAATAAACAGAAGAGTACCCTAGAACCAAAAAATCTACTTCTAGATAAAAGATCAAGAGAAACGGAAGACTATGTGTACACACAAGTGTGCATAGAAATGTTCATAGCAGTTTTATTCAAAATAACCAAAAACTGGAAACAATCTAAATGTCCAGCATAGGAGAATGGATAAATAAATTGTGATATTTACATACCAAAGAATACCATTTAATCAATTATACCTTGATAAAGCTGTTAAGAAATAAAAGAATACTATTTAGCAATAAGAAGCAACAAACTTTTTTTTTTTTTTTTTGAGACAGAGTCTCTCTCGCCTGGGGCGAGTGCCGTGGCGTCAGCCTAGCTCACAGCAACCTCAAACTCCTGGGCTCGAGCAATCCTACTGTCTCAGCCTCCCGAGTAGCTGGGACTACAGGCATGTGCCACCATGCCCGGCTAATTTTTTTTTCTATATATATATTTTTAGCTGTCCAGTTAATTTCTTTGTATTTTTGGTAGAGACGGGGTCTCGCTCTTGCTCAGGCTGGTCTCGAACTCCTGAGCTCAGAACGATCC
>RJWJ010005822.1:0-66109 GCA_004363605.1 Indri indri
AGTGTAAATACGCATCACTTAGTATTGAATTCAGCTTTCTCACAAGAACGTTAAAATAACACTTGGATGTATTTCTAAATAGAATTGTCCTAAAATCCTATATAAAGATCTCTGAAAATTATGGAATTCATTTTGAAGGTTTATTTTCCTATTGAATAAAAAGACCATTCACCCCACATACATTTCTCAAACCCCAGGTGTAACCATGACATCCTTGCTCTGTCCAGCCTTTAGACTAACATATATATTATCTTATTTTGAGACTTTAGGAAGAAACACTGATTAATAGGACTGTTGTATATTGGCAGAAATCCTCGGAAAGTAGATTCTGAGATGGAAAGAAGCACATGGGGCGTTTGTTAGGAAGGGCTCTTGGGGATAAATTCTGGGGAAGAGAGGGCAAAGAAGCACAATTTGGCAGAAAAAAGCAGTTGAGCCATGCTGTAGTGTCAACCAGGGACTAGCCAAGCTTGCTGGGGGCTCTCGAGCTGGATGGCCCTTCTGAGCTGTTCTGAGTTGGGTAAAGGGGGCTCCCCTAGCTGATCAGTTACTGGGTGTGGAATGGTTATAACTGGGAGGAGGTGTGAGATATCTCACTTTGGGTGAGATATTTTTATTTAGGTGAGAGACTCTCCAAGCAGGATAGACAGAGAAGACTGTTTTCCTGCAGCACTTCCAACAGCTGGGGGAATAAGCCCTTCATTCCTTACAGGGTATTTGGGTGGTATATTACAGTATTCACCACAGTGACAAGTTTAATTCTTAATAAATTTCTGTATGTGCAACAAATGTATGTATGTACTGATATGTCATAAAATATGTGAATATATATAATATATAGACCAATCTTTATATAATTATAAAATACATACTTATTGAACAGTTAAATGCTAAAGGCAATAACTGCCTGGATCGGGATGAAAGCTGGACTTGTAAGAATTAATAAATTGGTCAATGCAGTGCCTACAAATTGAAAATGTAGGGTACCGGTCTCTGGTTCAAGAGGGTGTAAAAGCACAGGACCTCTTGTTCTCATGCTTCTTACCACTGCAAGATGTATTGCTGCTGTGCCCGTAATAAAGTGTAAAGGTCTGTCACACGATTGTGTGTATACAGAATGGTGCTGGGCTTAATGACTTTGTTTTGTATGTTTGTTGCTTCTAAAGACTAATGACAAGTGCAGATAGAAAAAAATACAAAATCGACATTTGGTAAAAACTCTGGTTTTAAAAAGAATAAACATTTATTCCTCAGAAATTACATCGACCCTCCCTCTATTTACTTGGTCAATTTCTTCCCATTTTAGCCATTCTCATCAACTAATACTTAGTTATATTCCAGAAGTTTGACAGAAGGCAAATGTCTAACCATAAACTATAAATGTAGAGAATCCCCACATGTCTGACATGACAAGAAAGGAGAGGCCTAGTGTATACATTCCTTTTGGGTTTACTGCTTAGATGCCATGAGACCCCACCTGCTGTCTGCTTCGCTCTGCCTGTCCCTGCCTCTGATTCAATAGTCTAAACAGAAAGTGCTTAGGACCTTAGCTCCTTGAAGTCTCACCAACTTGCATTAGTTGATGAGAATGGCTAAAATGGAAGGAAATAGACCAAGTAAATAGAGTGAGGGTCAATATCTGGTGCCCAGAAGATACATGTAATGTGATCACAATGATTGAAAGGATGAGCGGCTTCAACTTGTTCAGGTGAAGCTGAAGTATTTGGGGCACATGGCTTGAATGAACTGAGCTGTGCTTTAAATTAGGAAATACAGGTGCTCACGGCAATCTGGAGAATATTGGCCCTTCTAAAATGACAGTTACCATTATTGTTACATTTTTCTTCTGTTAATCCTTTGCTGTCTGCTATGGTTGGAATATTTGTTCCCTCCAAAACTTATGTTGAAATTTAATTGCCATCATGACTGTATTGGGAGGTGTTTGGGTCATTTGGGCTCCGTGCTCATGAATGGACTAATGCCATTATTGCGGGAGTGGGTTCATTATCATTGTCATGGGAGTGAGTTTTCCCCATCTTGCTTTCTTTCTCTCTTTGCCCTTCCTCCATGTGACGTCTTCTGCCACATGATGATGCAGCAAGAAGCCCTCACCAGATGCTAGCATATTCTTATTGGACTTCCCAGCTTCCAGACTGTGGGCCAATAACATTCTGTTCATTATAAACTACCCAGTCTCTGGTATTCTGTTACAGCAGCACAAATAGACTAAGACATTGCCACTTTGGACGAGTTAGGTCCAATTTAGCTATTATTTATATAAAGAAGCCTTAGTCATGTTCCAAAAGATGAGGGTGTGCTAAACATGTTTTTCTTTTGTTTTTTAAAAATTTATTTTATCTATTCATTTACTCACTGATTCATTCAATCATATGCTCAGTCATTTATAATAGTTCTGTTTAGTGGCCAGATAGTACAGATACTTGCTCTAAGGCTGAAGTACAGAATTGGTATACTGTACATTAAATATTGTTTGAAAATTTGGACCTGAATATTTAGTATGATAGAATTCCAGTTAGTCTGATTATCACTGTAATGAAGCAGCAGACAACAGGGTTTTCTTCCATTTTTTTCTTAATTTTCTCAAAATACTACCACATACTGTAATTCAGAAACTTAACTTTTTCTTGCTTCCACTTTGCAAAGCCATCCTTCGGGAGAGTACCCTAATTCATTTTCTCTCACTGTGTTTTAACCTTTGTTAAAGCTCATATCATCTTGCTCTAATTCTTTTATACAGAGTTATAATTTTATTTGCTTTTTCTTATTTTATGTCATCGTTACTTACTATGAAAAAGCTTTATCTTGACCTACAATATTTAATTAGGGCAAAAGATCTAGTTCTTTAGAAGCTCACTTCTGAATGTCAATAGATTCAGTTCCTTTGTTGACTGGTTTTGTGGCCATGGGCAAGTCAAACTCCACGAACCTCAATTTCTCCATTTGCAAAATAGGATAATAATACTTGCCTCCTACACACCTTGAGTGTTGTGAGAATTAAAAAGATAACATTTGCAGACTGCTTTGTAAAAACATAGAGCCTTTCATCTAAGGAAGAAGCTCAGGGTGTTATTATTTTTGTTGTTATTGATGGGCATGTTCCCACATGGCTTTATTTTTATGGTGTGCTTAACTGCAATAGAGTTGAATCACAGAAATGAGAGATGGTAAAGAGTTAGCAGGTCATCAAGTTCAAACTCATTGTAGAATTCTTCCTCTGCAACATGCTGTTATACTTCAGTCCTTCTATTTTTAAGTCCAAAAACATCAAACAGTACATGGTCCGTTTCTTCCTGCTTGACAGCAGAACTGTTCTAAAGAACAATCCCAATGGTGACTTTTGATCTAAGTATTTTCTTAATGACCCAATTGGAACAACTCTTTGAGTCTCTGTTAGGAGGATATGTTTGTCCAATGTGAGGGTTACAATTATTTTGGGGACACTTTTAGTACTTTCCAGGGGAAATGGAGTCACAATCCATTAGCTCTCCTTCTGCTGATGTTCTTTATAATGTTCATCTCAAATGTTCCATTTAGGAACTTCCTAATCATCGGTACGTGGAGTAGACCAAATCTTATTCAGAGATATCTCATTTCAGACACAGTTAAACTGCTTTACATTAAATCCCAGAATATAAATTTAAAAGAATGTGCCAGCAATTCCACTACTGGGTATCTACCAAAAGGAAAAAAAGACATTCTATAAAAAAGACATCTGCACTTGAATGTTTATAGCAGTACAATTCACAATTGCAAAGATGTGGAAACAACCCAAGCTCCCATCAATACATGGGGAGATTAACAAAATGTGGTATATGTATACGATGGAGTACTACTCAGCCATAAAAAAAACTGATGAACTAACTCTTGTATTATCCTGGATGGAGCTGGAGCCCATTCTTCTGAGTGAAGTATCACAAGGATGAAAAAACAAATACCACATGTACTCGCCATTAAATTGGTCCTAATTGATCAACACTAATGTGTACATATGGGAAGTAACATTCATAGGGTGTTGGGCAGGTGGGAGGGAGGTGGAGGGAATGGGTAAATTCATACCTAATGGATACGGTGTGCACTGTCTGGGGGATGGACACGCTTCTTGGGTGGTGCAAAGGCAATTTATGTAACCAAAGCATTTGTACCCCCCATAAGACTCTGAAATAAAAAAAAAATAAAAACAAACAAAAAAATAAACAGGGAAAGAAGCATAAAAAATAAAAAATAAATGAAAGAATGTGCTAGCTTGTGTTGTGAGCTGCACATATTTTGCTTTTGGCAGGTCCATAATCTATCACCGAAGATTGAGAGGCTCTAACAAAGGACAGTACATAAATATTTATTGAATGAATAAGTGGATCATTCATATTATTATTTATGTAATTCATTCTTACTGAGTTCAGTGTGACAATCATAGTTCCTTTGGTCTTTTTGGATTAATATCTGTCTATCTACAAATATGTTATTTGGAAGCATAACCACTTCCAATAGAAATACAACTGGTACCCTGACAAAGGGACCAGTTAGAATGATATTTAGGCTTTCAAAAATGTGAGGCATTTACTACTTATTAGTAGCAGAGAATAGGTTGTTAAGCCAAACAAGCATATTTCTCCTATTATGGGGCTTACTGACTACTTCAGCCAATAAGAATTGGTTCTGAAGGTAAAATGATTCCATTTTTTTCTCCAGGGAGTTCATTTTTCAACCTTTTGCCATAAAGAGTAAGGTCAAGATTAAATGAATACTCCAAATAACTCTTTCCCTTTCTTCTATTTATGGTGGTTTAATTAAGTACTCTCTATCAAATGAATCTATTAATGAAAACTAAAGCTTTATTTTAAGTGCTAATGATTATGGTTTTGAATGTAATTCTTATGCCCAGTCAGAATCAGGTTCATTGGTTTAAGTGAAAAGACTTTTCTTTTCATCCATCTCTAAATTCCCCAAATCCAAGGATTTTAAGCAATAATTGGGTTTCCTTAATAAAGAATAGAAGGACATGTCTTTTAAGAGAGAATTCCATTCTAATCTCAATCAGTCTAAATAAACCTCAAAAGTATCCATAAAAAAATGAGGTGTTCCCTTGTGAGGTATGTGGAAAATTTAGAAACATAATTTCATTCAAAGCCATTCCAGTTATTATCTGTTGAAATTGGATCACAGAGCTTTTGACATTCCAAATATTTTTATGTGGCATATTTCCAAATAGTGAAATTGTTGGTGATCAACTGTTTGGATACTTAGCTCTTAAATTTCTTTTGCCTTCAACTTAGTAGCTGTGTGGAGAGCTAAGTGGTAGGAATTAGCTTGCTGAGTCAGAGAGAAGGAAGCCTTTAATACTGAATAATTGTGTCTTTGTTGTGCAGTGTGGTTAACATGCTTAAGATACTTAAGACCAACTAGATGACAGATCTGGGGAAAGAAAGTAAAATCACTTTTGTACACTATGTAGAACATGAAATAGCAAATCTCAGAGTCTAGACTTTGCCACTCTTTTTTTAACCGTTTTGTTTTTTTAAACTTTACACCTATTAGTTTAAGCACTTAATTTGTAGATTCCTAGTTTAGGCATAGAAAACAAGAATAATCATTATAAACCTGTGCATTTCCTTACCTGTTATGATCTTTGTTTCAGATAATTATGGAACAAAAATTTAGACAAAAATTTACCAGCACAATTACATTTTTACCATTTTGGAAAAAATTGTATTTTAGTGTCCTTAGACCTATAACACTAATCTGTCAATTTAATGGTTTTAATTCAGTGTATACCAAATATTCTCAGCCATTAGTCTCATTTCCAAGAGAGATATTACTGTTGGGTCAAACCAGGGGTTTCCAAGGGACAATATAGAACCTGGAGTTGAGAGTCGTTAATTTTGTTCTTCTCTGTAATCACCAATTTATTACAGTGAACTTTTGTGCAATGGACAATTATTACCTCTTTACAGATTTCAACAGTATAAAATGGGAAGAATTTTGTTTGAGCTCTGAGGATTTAACATTCTGCATCTCTTTTCTATCCTTAGCTGTCTTCTTCAAGGTTTTGCAGTCTCTGATTTTTTTAAATTTCGGAATATTACAGGGGTACACACACTTTGGTTACATATAGTGCTTTTGCATCACCTGAGTCAGAGCTACAACTGTGCCCATCCCCAAGAAAGTGCACACCACACCCCTAGGTGTGAATATACCCATCCCCTCCTCTCCCCCTACCTGTCTGACACCTGATGAATGTTACTACTATATGTGCACATAAGTGTTGATCAATTAGTGCCAATTTAATGTTGAGGTGTTTGTTTTTCCATTCTTGTGATACTTCACTTCGGAGAATGATCTGCAGCTCCATACAGGAGAATATAAGAGGTGTTAGTTTACCATTGATTTTTGTGGCTGAATAGTACTCCATGGTATACACATACCACATTAATCCACTCATGTATTGATGGGCACATGGGTCGTTTCCACATCTTTGCAATTGTGAATTGGATTGCAGGCTCTGATTCTTGAGAGGTGAAGAGGCTGTGGGATCCTCTGTGTTTTGAGCATCGTTTGCAGTTGTGGCAGCAAATTGAGAAGAGGAAGCATGTATCGCAGTGAGAGGCAGTGGGAAAGAGTGGATTCACACTGTTAGGTGAAAATCAAAAAATGGTGGAATGATAACATCCTGAAGAAAATGTCATCATCACACAGGTTTTGTGTCTCTTACGTAAGTATAATTGGTTGGATTAAAATTCAAGTTAAGGCCCATGTTTTTCATCTCTACCACTTGATACCTCTGCATAAATTTTGGTTTTGATAAAAATAACCAATAGCTTTATGTGACTTTTTCCAAAGACAGCTGAACAATATTTCCTCGTCCCTCACTAGCACTTAGCATTGTTTGCAATGGCGAGGTGCACTAAGGAAAGTTTCCATGTTGTATCCTTGTTGGGTGCAGTTCAACAGGTGGAGAGATGAACAGCAACCCTTGTCTCTTGTAGATGGATCTCATTCTCTTTACTTGACTAATATTTACCTGAACCTCTCTCCACCTCTTCCTCCTCTCTGAGTTTTGTTTTTCTTTTTTTTTTTTCTGCCACCCTGGATGCTTTCACCTACAACTCAACTTCTTCAGAATTGTTCTTGGCTCACCTTGTGCATTTTTCATTTCCATGATGATTGCATTTCCTAATCTGAGTGCTTCTCTTTGTCCTATCACATGACATTCGGCACTGCTTCCCTGCTCTCCCCCGGAATGTTCTTTGCCTCTTGATGTGCTTCCCACCTTCACAGATATGCAACATGTTTCTCCAGCTAATGTCTTGGCTCATCTGCCCTCTTGTATTTCCCCACACTTTGCATAGCTCAACCTCATTTGATTTGTCAGCAACATATCAACTCCCCCATAGCTTCACCTTTCTGCTTCCTTCTATGGATGTGAATGTCCTTCAGGAAAAAGTGATTTTTATTTATAATAACTGAAAGAATATCTGAAAACTTTTATAAAAGGAGCATTTCACAAACATTACCATCTTCATCTTTCATGCTGTTCTTATTTAAAAAAAACATAGGTAGAAAACAATCATTCAGTTTCAAGGTGAAAAATTGAAGTGAAGGTCAATTGGTTACATCCATTGAGTAGATAGAAGCTCTGAGAACTGGCTCAAGTCTCATCTTGAAACAAAGGGTAATGTGTCATCCTATTCTGTATGCTTCTATCTTTTGGAAGAACTATTCCTGTAACACAATTGCATCGGTTTGATTCATTTCAATAATACTTATGCAATACTTAGTATATGCAAGGCACTCTAATTATCTAAAATACATAAGACTTAAAAGACATGGCTCTTGTCCTGGAGAAGGTGGAGAGACAGGCATGCACGGGCAGTCTACAGTAAGTGCTAGGATGAAGAAAACACAAGTGTCCTGACAGACACATGAGAGGTTCACTCTGGGTTGATGTGGAGGACTTTGTGGAGGAGGCAGCAGTGGATTCGAATCATATGATATGGAACAGAGATGGGCAGAAATGGGATTGTTGCCTCCAGCTAAAACACCTTGAGCTATTTTCTCTCAGTTCCTGATCCACCTTTTCATCATCCCTTTTCAGCACTAATATACCTTCTAAAGATCCCATCTTGCAAATCGAGAATTTGCCTTTTCCAGGAGCCACCTGAGTACGGGTATCTCTGTGCATTATATCATACAAAGTAAATACAATTTGAGTCCTCAAAGAAATGAATTTAAAGATAATAATAACAAATTGATAGGCATTCTGCATGCCTAGAAATTGAGATGGAAATAAATAAAACTGAGAGAACTTAGAAACTTCTATGTTTTGAAGTTGTGTGTGCTTAACTGAGAGGCGTATCATAAAAGTTCTTCCCAATCTTGTTTCCTAATCTTGTGATTATCCTTTTGAGACAGTCACATGGGCCCACTTCCTCTAAATCAGCCTTAGAGAAGGATGTTTCAGGCAGACCACCTCGAGGTGATAATTGCCTTTCTCAGGAGATGGCCACATGTGCTAGGTCCTCTGGGAGGAAATGAATGAATTGCCTATTGTGCTTTGACAGTAAGACAAGACATTTTAAAGGTGAATTTCCAAAGCATTCAGGTTCTGAGTAGTTACCAGAGTGTGGCAGCCAGCCCTTGGAGGGCCCACCCTTCCTAGAATCAGTACGCTCTTCCCCTGCAGAAAATTACATAAACATTCGAAGACTTCCTTCTGTCCTCAGAATTCCATTTGTCTCCCAAGATTATGGTTTTATTTGGGCAGAAAACTTGGCCAGTTGCAATCTTTATTAAGGCATTGGTGGCTACACCGTTTCCTGTTCTTGCTTCTTCGTGATCTCGGGATCCTTTGGGCCTTGGATTCTCTTGAGTCAAGTGCTGCCTCTGAGAGCTGTCAGCAGGGAGGAAGGGCATGTCTATGCCTTTTCTGTCTATATGGCAAGTCTCATTCTGGAGTTGCTCCACAGTAGCCTCCCCCTGTCTTTCTCCATGCCAAGTAAAACACTTTTTCCAAATCCGCATTGGCAGAAACCCAGAACCTGTTGTAGGGCACCACTTTCGTGAGCACAACCAACAGACCTGCACAATATACATGACCTGTCACATGGCCACTTTGTTTCTCTTTCCTGCTACTCACATGGCACTCTCCATCTCCTACATCTTGATGGAATTTCCAGTGGAGAGAAATATAAAGCTTGGGCAGCTACACTGCCTCCTCACTTCTGTTATGTAACTTCACTCTAGGCCCTTTAACACCCTACTACCAAATTGCTTTAGGAAATAGAAAGTATCTTCTTTCTCCAATAAATAAATGATTAGAATTTATTATTTCTCTCTTCAGACGTTCTCATCTGTTGCAGGTTGTGTTATGTTGAGAAACTCTAAGATGGAGTACAGAATATTTTTTATGGTGTATCCTTGGGACCAACACCTCTCGAGGGGTGGAAGAAGAAACAGGATCAGGAAGAGGCAGTATTGAGCTGAGACACAGACTCGACAGCATCCTCGGTCAGTTCCACAGGGATCTCTGGAACTGGAATGGCCCTTCAGAGTTTGCCTGAGTTGGCCTGAAATGACCAGGCTTTTATACTCCTGGATCAATTAGTAATCAGATGTGAACGTCCCTAAGCAAAGGCATAACCTTGGGCAGAAGGACTCTCTGCAGCTGAGACAGCCCCTGTAGGGGCTGACAGATGACGGTTGTCTGCTAACAGCATTCTAAGTAGCTGGAACAAGTCTTTTATTGAAGAGAGATCTGGGTGGTGAATTATAATATCTACCACAGGTTACCCCATACTCCATTCAGATTTGCTTGTCAATATACATTTATGAAGAAGCTCTTTAGGATTCTGCTGGATTTCTCTTCCTTTAGTAAACTGTGAATAGGAAGTTAGTAGGACAAAATTAATTTATACTCATTGTCTCCCTCCTTCACTATTAATTCTAGATTTTTCTCACTTTCTTTCTTTCTTTTTTTTTTTTTTTTTATTTTTCTCACTTTCACCAAGCATCTCTGTTGGTCTCAGTTGCATAACCTGTTGGCACAACCCATACTCTTAGCCTTGAGTAGTCTCAGCCCATGGTCACCAGGTCCTTTTCAAAACCAAGATTGCTGCAGTTACCCATTTGCCATCACAATTGGGAAAGAAAATACCAAGAAGTGCTCAGGCAGATTACCTGGCTGCCAGACTTATTTCTCTCTGACCCATTGTGTGATAGCAGCCCAGCCTCTACCTGATGATTGGTTACTCGCCTTGCCAAAACAATGACTCCTGGACTTGGAGGAGGCTACAGTCAGAGTTTATCCCACAATGGGATTGTTACTATATCCTTTGGAAGAAGATTTCTGTTGAGAACCAGGATCTCAAAACCCACAGAACCCACAGTTGCAGAGAGAGGATGTACAAATTATTTAAGCAGGTCACTGACAAAAAAAATGGGAGGTCAGACTCCTTTTGCTTATACCTTTTAGCTCCTAGAACCATGTATTTTTCCTTTGAGGGACACAGTCCTGTATGAAGGTCTTTAAATCAAAGTGTATACTAGTCCTAGAAGATGATACACCACCCTGGTACAGCATTGGCCCTGAGCTGGGATTTCAGTTATGCCTTCAATGCTCTATCAAGCTAGCTTTTGTGTAGTGAGCTATAAAACATGCCCAGAGGATTCCATTATTATAAGCCAACTAATGCAATGTTATGTGAAATCCTATGCCAGTGGATCAAACACTTATAAACCCTTTGATGGTAGTGCTGGCTAAGGCTCTGCTTTTAAGAAAGGCAAACTAAGTGGTAAGTTTATCTCCTCAAGGGATGGTATCATGATAGGGAGTCACTGTGTGTCTCTGTTGTTGGCAGGTTGGATATTTAGCAGAAGTAATAGCTAAATTAGCCTTGGTAAGTGGGAACCCATGTTCTTGGACACATCTATAACTTCATTCTTACCACCTTAGCTACTCTGTTCATGTGCCCATTGTATCCCCTTTGGGGTAGACAATGACAGTGGCTGGCTGATGTTACCTGGCTGAGTCATTTTAGCTACATGGTTGCTTAGTACCTCTTTTGTGTTGAATGCTCTCTGGTAGGTGTAATCATGTGATACAAAGATTCTCATATGTTTATCCACATATCTCGACCCCAAAATCCCTTGTCCCTGATCTTCTCACTTTTCCCTCTCCAGGCCCTAATCAGCCTGCTAAGCCATTTGCTACTGCTCATGAGTCCATATATTTGATCTATCTTTGGGCCACTTCTCTTTCTATACAAAGTAAATGGCCTAGGGACATAGGGGTGGTTGGCACTGTCTTCTGGGGTCTTTGCCAAGATTCTAAATCCTGTATACTGAAAGAGTATTCCCCAAATGACAAACTCTCCTTTATCCCAAATTATGTTATGACCTCCTTGATCAAGCACCCTCAACATGCAATCCCATATATACTTTCCCAGCTCTTGTTGGTGCATGCTAGGTCTTGCATTGCCTTTAGGGAATAGTATCTTTCTTCCCTAGTTAGGCCCAGTATGTTCCTGGCTTGGTTTTGCTGCACCTTAACCTTAGTTATCAGCCAAGTAGGCAGAAAAAGGAGTAGGAGGATACCCTGAGGGAGACTCACAATGTCTTGCAGGGGAAGGCCTCTGCATTTTCTTCCTGCAAGGGTGGGGGTGTTACCTTTTGATGTGGGGTGGGGGGAACTTCTGCAGTCTCATAAGATTTGGAGGAATCTAAGTATTCAGGATTTTTAGGGGCCCCCATGGAGCTACCTATCCCATGTATCAGGGTCCTATTCTTTCACTAGGGCGTAGAAGATCTGTCTTGATTAGGAGTTTAAACTTCTTGGCTACTCTGATTATTAAATTCTAATCCTTGTCCTCATATTTCTATGCTCTCCTGCTGCAGAAAATGAGATCCTTGTTATATGTTACCCAGAAGGCTCTCTACTTTCCCATTTCACACTAGCTTTCAATTACCTATAAATTTCTCTCAGTTTTTGCTATCTTCCTTCTGGAAAAAGGGACTTAGAAAATAGCCATGTAATTCTACTGTTCTTATAGTTTCTATTGCTGCCTTATTTTTCAAATGCCTGATACATAGTACTGGCTGGTGCATCCCACTCACCTTTATATCATCCCAATTCACCAGTGAAAGTTAGAACAATAGGACCCCTCCCCCCGGCCCCAGTGCCAGGGCGGCCTGTGCCCCACTTGCTACCAGTGATGTGATTTGCATTGCCAGCAAAGCAGCAAGGGATCCAGCTCTAAACCCCATATTATTTCCTACATTTTTATAGCACTCCTGGTATCAACTGTCATGGGTTAGACTGGAGTTTCCCATGAAATATCTCTGAGACCAGTATCAGAACATGCTACATATTTATTAAAGAGGGCCATATGGACTGGCACCTGTGGAAGAGAGGGGAAGAAAACGGAACTAGGCAAAAGTAGAACTGAGCTGAAACGCAGCTTGACAACAGCCTCAGCCAACACTACAGGGACCCTTGGAGCTAAAATGGCCCTTCAGAGGTATCCTGAGCTGGACCAAGATGGTCAGGTCTTTATACTCCTGTGTTGATCAGTTATTGGATGTGGGTGTCCCAGCGAAAGGGCATGACCTCAGCTCTGCAACTGGGGCAATCACTGAAGGGGCCGACAGCTAACAGCTGCTTGCTGGCATCTCTCCAAACAGCTGGTCAAAAAGCCCTCCATCAAAGAAGGATCTAGACACTAGAGCTAATCCATTTAGGAAAGTAACAATTTGAGGAGCCTTGGAAATAACTTTCAGAAAGATTATACCATCTTTTTGCATGCCTCTGTGCCTTTGCACATTCTGCTGTTTCTGCTCTAGATAATTGTTCCTCTGCTCTTAGTTCCTCTCTTAGCTAACTAGGACATATCTTTCAAGCACTGTCTTCCCAGGGAAGCCTTTGCTGACCAGATTCCCTTTCTCATCACCCCCACTCCCACATCTCCTTGCCAAAAAAACTCCCTGACTGGTTAAATGTTCCTGTAAGTCCCTATGATGCTTTTGACATGCCTATATGCTAATGCTTGTCACACTGAATTTTAATTATCTGCTATAATTTTCACTGGGCTGTGAATTTTCACTGGGCTGTGAATTTATTGAGGCTTATGACTTTCTTTTATTTGTATGTCTCTAGGGAACAGAACTGGTATGGCACCTTTCATATGTTATATATATAAAATATCAAAAATACCATCATTCATGTCATAATATAAGGACACAGAACTAAAGTCAAGAATCCAATTTGAGTCCTTACTTGGTCATAAAGAGACAAAAGATAAGTCACTTGATCTCCCCATATCTCAGTTTTGCCTTCCATAAAATGTAGATAAGTGCTAAAAGGACTATCCAATGTCAGAAATTATTACTGTTTATCTCTCTCTATTCACCAGTGACTGGAGTGTTCCCACCCTGCTGCCTATAAATGTTTCATATACTGTTGTAACCCTCTGGGTTAATCATAGACGCAGATTATTTACTGTCATATGGTGCATCTATTCTGTACTCTTCAGTCCTGGACAACTAATCCATACATATATTCTGAAACTAGAAAATAAACGCGCCACCAAAAACTATCATCTTCAAAGGAAAACCTTAACATAGTCAAAGGCCTAGCCACAGAGTATAAAAAGATGATTAATACATGGTCTCTGTCAGGAACTTACAGTCTGCTAGAGGGAGACATACATGTGATTATATAAGAGAAATAATATATTACAGGCATCTTAGATAGAAGTATGAGAAGGGATATGATACAGTGCAGGTGCAAGGGAAGAGGTGACTGGCTGGTGATTAAGGGAGTCTTCACTGAGGAGAGGAAACTTGCCTCATCTGGAGAAAAGGAATAGGCCTGATCGAGGCAGGCAAGGAACTGAATGAAGGGTATGCAGGACGAGCAGAGGCATGAAGGAAGAAGACAACTGGAAGACTCCAAATAGTTCTGTGTGACCAGAACACAGGGCAGGGGACAGGGGAAAAGGAGGCAGCCACATGTGTCTGCCATCTTGGTGTCATGAAGCCTTCATTAGACACACTTTGTGTGGTCCTCTACTGAAAAACCATCCCAGATCCTGCAAGAAGGGCTCTTGCCCTCATTCCATGGGCCTCAGTTATAGGACTGTGGGGCTACCACCTCACTTTTTGTTGGTTTATATATCTACCTGTCCTAGCCTAGACTTTGGGCCCTTCCAGGATAGGGGGTTTCTGTGATAACTGGCACTCAACAAATATATATTGAGAGATAAATAGAAAGATGTGTCTTACCAAAAATTTTAAGTAAATAAGCAAGTCATCAGGAATTTAACAGGGAAAGTTTTATACCTTAAAGAAACGAGCTCAGGATGAAAAGTAACCAGACTTAGAATCTGGGGATCTGGATTCAACCTGTCAGGTGCTATCTGTGTGATTTGGATCTGTGGTCAACCTTGCTGAGTTCCAGGTCATCACTTAAACTCACCATTCAGTGTCATTGTGAGAATGAAAAATCTTATGTGTGTCAAAGGGCACTATTTTTTCTATACTAGACCCAGAACTCCATACCAAATTCTCATTTAACTTCTTTGGTTAAATTCATTGCAATCGTATCCATTAATATGAAAGCGAGTGTTAGATGCAATGTGGTAAAGATAATGAAATCCAAAGGATCTGCTCTTAAACTAGTGGCCTTGTGGTGTGATGGCAAAGCTGTGGGGACCAAAGCCAAACTACCTGGGTTGAGTCCCTGCTCTGCTGTTCATTAACTATATGGTTTTGTGACATTATTTAATCTCTCTGTGCCCCCATTCCTCATCCACAGAATCAGGATTTGTTGATTCAATCACTGTTTTGAGACTGAGAACTGCAGGAGTGAACAAGTTATGTAAAACCACTCATTTTCTGTATGTTATATTCTAGCTATAATGATACTAGCATCTCTATCATAGGGTTGTTGTGAGGATAAAATGAGTCTTTACATGTAAAGTACTTAGAACTGTACCTGGTACATAGGAAGTATATAATGACTGTTAAGTATTGCTATTGTTATACAAAACTCTGATATGGTAGACTTAAAAGCTATGAATATCCATGGTATCCCATTATCTTTCAACAGAACATTAAGTTTCAAGTACAAATGCTAGAGAAAAACTAGGCCTCAGAGGATTAGGATTTAGAAAATTCTGGTTTCCCTTCATATCTTTGTCAAAGTGGTTTCCTCACTATTCGGTTCTCCTGCTCTGTCCTATGGTCATGCCGATTTAACCTTCCCTGGAATGACTCTGGGATCCTTCCACCTGACCACTTACTGTCTGTCTTGAACTGTGTTAATTAACGTCTTATGTGAGATTCCCCCGCTATCGTCTACTCTATCCCTAAATACCCAGCCTACAGGGACATTTTTCAGCTCCCTTCTCATACAGTGCTTCCTCTTGTTACCTCTCATTTGGACCTGAGTGTTTCTGCTCTGCATTGGAGGCCCTGTTTTTCTGTGAGTGGTTTGTCTCTCAATGGGCAAAGAGCGCGGGCAGGGGCAATGTCTTGTATTTTTTGTATTTTCCCATAGTCCTATGCTCAATAGATATTTGTGGTTTATTTCTCTTTGGCTTTGATGGACTTTCTGTTTTCAGAGAAGCCATGTGAGGGTTTGCTCAGCCTAATGGTGTGAGGAGAAGTTGGAATGGCTCTCAGGGTGAAGGGGGTGGATAACAGTAATTGTGGATGGAGTAAGTCTAAACACTGCAACTTGCATGTCCTGTGAAATTAGCTTATAAAACTGCAGTAAGGAATGGGGAAGGTGAGTCTCCACTGGCTTTTGTTGTTACGAGCCAACCACATGCTGGTGGAAAAACCAACTTAGCAAAGGTAGTGGGTTGTTTCTCAGGTGTTAGGGATTAGTTTCCATCCCTTAGTTTCAAAGTGTGGTTTATGAGCCAACAAGTATCAGCAACACCTGGGAGCTCATTAGAACTGCAGAAGCTCAGCTTTCAGCCCAGCCAGGGGTGGGGACCCTGCAGCCTTCAGACCACATGTAGCCTTCTGGATCCTTGAGTGTGGCCCCTTGACTGAATCCAAAGTTTACAGGACAAATTTGTTCTTGCAGTTGGGAACTGTAGGGCCACAGGTTCCTCACTCCTGAATTGGCATCTAGGATCCTCCCTAAACCAATTAAATGGGAATGCGTAGGTAGGACCCAGCTCCTCCGATGATTCCAATGTGTAATCAAAGTTGAGAACAGCTAATATGGAGTGATTTCTGCATTGGTATTTAGGAAAGGAACAGATATGAATCTGTTTACTTTTGAGGTAGCTTTTTTTTTTTCCACTATATGCCAAATGTACATTAGATGAATTGACAGAATGGGTTTATAAATCCCCAGCCAGGCTATATTCTTTCCTGTGCTATGTTATATTGATTCTATTTAGCCCTATTCCCAGCCATACTGTCTACGGCTGATTGGTCTCATGGCCTATTGACTGTTGGACAGGGCATATCCCCTGCAGTGGTCCTACTCAGACATTGCCAAAGTACAAACCAAAGGGTCTGATGTAGTAGGCTCTGGGGTTGACATTAGTTCAGGAAAAACACTTCCCCAGTGATCTGAAATGGAATAAAACATAAGGTTGAGTGTCTGGTTGTGCCCAGAGATGAGAGCTGAGGGTAAGTGTCAGAGAACGTAACCAGGAGACAAGTGTGTGGGCCCAACATTCAGAGATAAATCAAGAGCCCTAGAGCCAGTAGAATGCAACACCAGCGTGAGTGTGAGGGCCAAGTCAAGGCAGAAGTAAAGTCAGGGGTTCAGGACATTGATCATGAATACAACTAGGCTGTCTAGAGCTTGTTTATTTTATTGTTTTCTGGCCACAGAATAAGCTGGCCAGAGTTAAAGGAATAGAGTTTGTGTAAACAAGTAACTACTCTTGCAGTTCTGAGATCCTCTGACCTACATTGATGAGTACTTTATTCTTTGATACTAGGGTATCCACTTCATTATGATAATGGTCTTATGCAATGAATTTTCTTTCTGTATTTAAATATGGTTTATTCTGAATATGCAAAACTTTGGTGACAGGACATAATAGTGTCCATTAGAACTTCAAAGAATCCAGATGGCAGTTGCTTCATGGCACCAGTGATAAATTTAATGTCAGGTTAAATAAGAAGGCTGACTTGAAAGTAAGTTAGGTTGCCATGAATGTTTGTTATTGAGGCCGAAGTGGAGATGGGGGAGATTTTCTCTCCTTTTCCTTTATTACAGAGCCATTTTTTCCTTCATGAGTCTAGAATATGGCAAAGAACATCAAGGCATTTCTGGAGTGGTAAGGACTAAAAATTATCTTTCCAGCTCTCTTCACACCAAAAAAATGTAATATATGATTTCTATAGGGCCATGACATCTTACAAATTTTCAAAGAGCTAAAGTGGTAGAGATTACAGTATGTATTTCTGGACTAGCAGAGATATTCCATGGTACTTCTAAAAAGTCATGCAAGAACTCAGTAGGGTGGAAAGATGGGAATGAATATGCATTTCTCCTGCCGAAGGCAGCACATAGAGGCATAAACGTCAATTTTGCTCTACCACTAGCTTTGCAAATAATACATTTTCCAGAGGTAGATAATCAAAGAAAGAAAATATGAGAGAATTTAATTTCCTAGTTTCTCCAATAAAGTATAATAGCAAAGTCATTGTAAAAATGGCAGTCCAGTGGTTGTAACATAAAATCCAGATAGGTTAAGATAGGTTAAGTTGGAAGGGTCCTTAAAGATAATTAAGCTAAGTCTTTTTCTCATAAGGAAATTGAGATCCAAAGAGGTCAGGCGGTTTGCCTAAGGCCACAAAGCTCTCTGATGGCCTAAAGTGGTCGCCAATACTGTAATACTTGTTTCACAGAACAGAGTTCCTTCTGACCAAGAAAGGCTATATAGAACATAGCATCCTCTGCACTTGCCACAGGGAAGCTGCTTCCCTCTGAGAACTACTGCTTGTCCTTGATTAGTCAGAGGATCAATTATCTTAGGCTCCTCCCACTCACTGTGGGTTTATTTCCCTGTTCCTTAGTTAGTTCTCAGGAAAAGAGAAAAAGAAAGGTGGTAAAATACACAGCTATTCTTTCACCTACTAGTGGTTTGGTGGGAGTTTGGGGGAGAGGGAATGTTGTTGGAAAGATTGAAATTATTTTTGGTAATTATAATACCTATGGATTTTATTTGTTCTAAAATATTAATGACATAAAAAACTGAGGGCTTAACTAAAAATACATTGGCACTCATCCTACAAAATCTTCAATGTTTCATGATTCAAACTCCGATGTTGAACCTTATTCAATCACATAAATCTGTAGCCTATGAGTTATCTCATGATTTATATTCCTGTTAGAAGCATTGTGGGGTTTAGATATCAAGTTTTGTATTTGTAAATGTGTGTGAGTGTATGAGTGAGCAAAAGAAGGTAAGTTCACAGGCTTTTCTAAGCTGAGAATATCACCGTATGTGTGAACAAATGCCTTCCAGCCGGTACTGGGTGTAAACCACTTGAAATATTGGAAGAGGGCCAACATTTCATCATCTTGGCCTATCTCTTTGCATGCAGTGTAATGCTCTTGTGTGCTGTTCCAGGGTAATGAAATGCTGAAAGCTTATCCACAATGCCAATGATAATACACCTATTTTTATCTAGCATAGCCACTGTGGTTCACATAGTTACTTTCCCAACTGAAAAATGCCGGTGAACCAGCACGGTGAGGCCAAGATAAGTACCTGCTTAGAGTTACTGGCAAACAGCAAAGACAATTAAACTTTGCTGTTGAGTCACTTGTCAACTGGGCAGGCTGACTTCAACTCCTACCACTGAGTTTTCAAGCTGCGTAGGATTTTGCCATATTGAGCTTGGTTTACATTAATAGATTTGCACTGTTCAATTCTAGAAAAGCCAAATTCTTTTATAAGAGGCTGTATGCCTGCATTTTGGGGCATGCATAATGCTTACCATCCTAGTTTCTAAACTGAAATTGAGTTGTTGATGCCAGAAGGGGAGATGATTACATGTACTGATGCTTTGTGAGCAGACAAAATGTGACTCCTTTTTGCTGGTTAAAGAATCCATGTGAATATCAAATCAGCCTCCCCCATACAAGACTGTTCTTTGTCACTTCTGTGGGAGTTTTATGTGGGAATTAAGAAGAAGAGAAAAATGTCACCCAGAGTGTGTCTGATCATGATTTAATATCTAAGCCAAGAAGTCTTCAGAGAGTGAAAGCTCCAACCCACATAACACTAAATCATGAATACATGCAGCAATGGGTCTTAGAATACGCCTTTGCAATGATTTGCATGGCATAAGCTATATGTCATTTTATATTTGATAAACCTGAATTGACTTTCACAAGAAACCCTCATATTAGGATATTTAATTGGAGTATAAATGACAGAATGGTCAGTGTTTACTTTTGTTCTCCCTATGGATGAGAACCGTAAAAGTCACTGTCAATGTCTTTTGAGAGAGGAAAGCCTGAAACAACTTATATACCTTCATGACCTAAAATAGGGGAGTGAGAGGAAGTGGGTGCAGAGTGTGTGCGCAAGAGACACAGAGTGTGTGTGAGAACCAAAGGCTTCCCCTACCAAACTAATTAATTATACCTTTCTTTATGATTAAGATGCATTCATTAAAAATTAGAGTCCATATAATTTTGATTACTATTAAAACAAATATGTACACCAAACAAGCACAACCATGTTTTATTAAAATAAATAATGGAGCTTATGGGATCAGTCCATGGCATTTAAATGCAGTCCCATCCTATGTTTCCCATGGGGTAATTACATGACTCAGTCCACTGGACACCCAGCTGAGCCAAAGCAGATTTACAGGGAGAGAGGAGAGATCGTCCTGGGATTCCATGAGCTTGCTTTGGAGTTGCTGAATTAGCATAGAACTGGGTGTGAGCTCCAGGCTGCACCATCAAGCAGCTTTCTCAACCAGGGGAGTACAGATAAGAAAGGGGCAGGCATGCTGTAGTTATAGCCCTACTCATGTTTGGAAACTGAAGAAATGAAAGAAACATTGAGATTGAAGTTCATGTAGCTGTCTCCTGGAAACATGGGTTGGCCATGTTGAATCCACAGGAATTGGAACTGAAGATGCCTTTTTGTAAGGGCATGCTGTTCAACCACGGTGTAATGCGGCCATTGTTCTTTGATGCAAACACATTTCAAGAGTACCCCTGGCTCCTCACATTATGATACAGTAGGTTTTCATTACCTCCAGGAAAGACACATCTTTACTAGTAACTTTTAAATACCATATCTACAGCTCCCAGAAGCAGTCCATGCTGCACTTTGCAGGTAGAGCAGATCATGTTTAGGACTTGTATGAGGGCCCTTAAAACTATATGGGAGCACCTATATTCCATTTCTAGACTAAACATAAGTAACTTTTTAAGGCAAGTAAATAAAACAGAACATCATGTTTTGGATAGGATTTTACCAACACCTTATTAGTAGCATTGTTGTTACCCTTGAACTAAAGCTCAAGCTGAGCTAGCATGAGCACTTTTGGGTTTCTTATGATTAAAAGTGTGGACTGAGTTCTGGCCTTTATATATTGCTCTCAACCACTGGATTCTCTAACTCACTTTAAAACTAGTTAAGTTGTATTTTCTAATTGAGTCTCTCTACAAAGGTATTGTTTCCCCCTCTGCCCCTACAACACCCCAGGTGGAATTATGAATGGGGAGGATGTCCAGTTGGCATAGAAACTATTGCAGAAAATCCAAAGTAATGCCAATTGGAAGATTCTGAGTGTTTGGCAATTAATACAATTTATCCTTTTGGCCCAGAAAATTACCCACAGAGCCATTTTTTAAAAACCTATCATGTAATACTCTTTCTGGGTTCCTAAATAGTATTGTGAAAAATCCAAATCACACAAGGTACTTCTTATCATTTCCAGGAAAATTAAGCTACTTGATTATTAACTCTGGGTTATATCATTGCTACATTTTTTGATGATGTGTCTGGGCATTAGAGGACTAACCGTTGAGGACTAGTGTGGGCGTTGGTTATTTGGAAGCTGAGTTTATTTGAAAAGAACTCTTTACAACTTGCTGTGTGTTGTACTGTTTGGCCCAGAGAGTCGATACAAGTCTTAAAGCTGGAGATCGTGTGATAAATAACACAAGGTAGAAACTCGCCCCACTGATTAATCACAATTCTGTGAACCTAAGTGGTGTGAGTCATGGTAGGATTAGTCGGTCAGACTGCTCTAGATGAAAGACAACCACCATCTTGGATCTACAGGCTATACAAAATTAAAAAAAAAAATGATTCAAAACTTTGGAACTGATTCCTGGTTTAGGGTATTGCCACTCAACCCAGTTTTATTTACAATGTCATTCAATTATAAATACCAACTAAATCATGAAGAATTAAATGGAGAAAGTCTAGGAGTTATTATTCATATCAAGTTGCAAGTATGTAAACACATGCTTAATCTGACAGTTTGTTAGACCTTATCAAATACCCCATCAATTTAACTTTTTCTCAAACAGCTGTGTTTGATCTTTTTTTTTGAGACAGAGTCTCACTCTCTTGCCTGGGGCGAGTGCTGTGGCATCAGCCTAGCTCACAGCAACCTCAAACTCCTGGGCTCAAGCAATCCTACTGTCTCAGCTTCCCGAGTAGCTGGGACTACAGGCATGTGCCACCATGCCCGGCTGATTTTTTCTCTCTATATTTTCAGCTGTCCGATTAATTTCTTTCTATTTTTGGTAGAGACGGGGTCTTGCTCTTGCTCAGGCTGGTCTCGAACTCCTGAGCTCAGAATGATCCGCCCGCCTCGGTCTCCCAAAGTGCTAGGATTACAGGCGTGAGCCACCCCGCCTGGCCTGTGTTTGATCTTAACGAGGAAGTTTTGCATACACAGCTTTTTAGTGAGTTTTCGGTAAGTTGTCACCTTCTACCTCTACCTCTTCCTTTTTTATCCTTTGTCTTTGTATTTTACATATTTCCTGAGTCTCTGCATGAAATAATTATTTCAAATCTACAGTATACCTTTTAGAGGGGGAGGGAGAGTGAGTGCCTTGAACTTGAAAACAGAACATCAAGGGAAAATACTAGCGCAATAGGCAGAAATATCATCAAGGTGTTATCTTGTGATAAATCCTAATCACATAAAAGATTTTTATTAACACTAACAGCTTTAGTCAAATTAACACACAAAAAAAGCTGGTAATGGCATTTTGGGGTAGTTTTTGACAGCTGAGTAGCTCAGATATTGCAAAATGCTCGAAGTCTAATATCAATGGGATTTTTCCCACATTCTGTATCTTGGAAGTGTGGGTGAGAATTGTATTAAGGATGTTTGTGAAGCCAAAAAGTAGACACATAGAAAGAGAGTTTTAAGTCCTGATTTATCTGAGATGAATACATGCTAATGCTTCCCGAGACTTAGAATAAAAAATTTTGAATATTTCCTGATACAAAATAAACGATATATTGAACATGTTTTGAGGTTCTAATTACTCTCTTCAAGAGATTAATTTTTTTTCCACAGTGATGTGAAATGCTCCTTAAAAAAGCAAACTCCTTTTAAATTTTCACCGTCATTTATAGAAATAGAAATTGTAGCGATTAAACACTGGAATGAGTAACATGCTTTCCCAGGTACTATTAATCTAGGGGAAACCTACTCAACCTCACTAAGAGTCTCTAATATTAAAGAATTTTTATTTAGATATTGAAGAGGATTCTTTTGTAAGATGTCTTTATCCTCAGACTATACCATTTGTTTGAAGAGAGGTAACATCACCTAGTTATCAGATACAAAATATCTGAGTTCCAGCAGCAGCCCCAACTCTAGTAAACTCTTTGACCGCATCCAGTAAAAGGACAGCTTAAGCCTTGTTGCTAGCAATGGACAGTGACCTTGTGCAAACCACTTAGTCACTAAGTCTCTACTCATCTGTCTCTAAGGTGGGCTCTTCTTTGCTCTCTTCTTTATGGGGATGTTATGAGAATTAAGGAGATAATATTGGTAAATTGCTTTGAGTCCCCAAGAAGAAAAGCACACTTCAAATGGAAGCACCATTATCTTGTTGTGCAATGAAGCTGTATCTTCCTTTCCTTCAATTATCCCTTCTGCTGCTGTGTTTACTGCAACACTTGGGTGTGTCTGCTTTAACTGGCCAAACCAATACTTTCCTGTTATGCCTTTCTCTGGTCCTGTCGCTTATTATATTTTGCATATTTTCCCAAGTTGGTTTTTTTTTTGAATAATCTATGACCGAGTTGATATTGACCATAAGAACACAGTTTTCAGAAAGATGCTTGCACTAATACACATTAAGTGACAGTAAAACAACACCCAACAGCTTCTAGTATTTTCAAATGATTATGTGCAATAAAACTAGTAATTAATGATGTCAATTTAAAGTGTACCTTTCATCTGATCATCTCACAGTATTTTAGAAATGCTAATTAAACTCTGCAACACCCCTTTACCATACATATTATTTCCATTTTGCAGGTGAAGAAACTGAGGTTCAACAAGGTTATGTGACTAGTACAAGTACACAAAATGAGTCAGTGTCAGGAAGGGGACTTAGTGTTTTCAAGGCCTAGTCAAAAACTTTGCGTCTTGGGCTAATTAGTGCTCTATAATTTCAAGGATGGAAGGTGGCAGGTAACCACCACCGACTCTTAATATTCAAGTGTGGCATTCCAGGGCTTATGTTATCTGATGCTACTCTTTTCCCAACTTATTTTTATTCTTAACTTTTGGAAGGTTTTCTGGCTTCTCAAAGTCATCCACCAGTGGATGAGTAAAGCTTGGCCTACGTAGGCTATAAATCTCAAATCAGTTAATGTTATAATAGCTCTAGTCTAGCAAAACTACAAAGTGGGAATGAATATTGAGAATTAGCGCTAACCTGATGCTAATGAATTACCTGTAGACTTTCATATCCTGCTCTGCCCAGGGCTATGCTGTCACAGGAAATTTTAGTAGACCAAATAGCGTTCTATCACTAGAAAAATAACAGTCTATAAAGTTGATTTAATTGCTTTGAATAATAAGAAGAATTAGAAATTGCCCACCACTAATAACCTAAATCCTATGAACTGGCTCTGAGGTTTGGGGTAGAGTGCGGTCCACAGCCTTATGTGGGCCACATCTCTTTCTCAGTTTCAGTGGATCAGCCTCATTTCACACTTGTCTCTTTGTGTTAATTTGAGTAATTTTAAAGATTCTAACTCAAATCACTTTTCCCTCAAAGTGCAACATTTTTCTCTTCAGGAATAAGTTTCTAAAACTTTTCTTGTCCAATCTGTGGAATCATTTCACGAAATTCTTTTAGAGAGTGAAAAGTATCAACCCAGGAACAGGAAATTATCCTTGTAGTCAGAACTGCACCCTAAATATGAAATCCTAGTGATTGCCCTAGGGGTGGGAGGCCAAAGAGCTCAATAGCAAAGAACACTAATTTGGAGTCAGATTGAATCCAGCTAGGTTTCCTACTAGCTGGATAACCTTGGGAAGATCATTTAACCTCTTTGAGTTTGTTTTATTATTTTAAAAATGGAAATAATATTTCTGTATTCTGTATTTGTTGTGCAGATGAATTGCATTATTGTAGGAAAATCCTGAATATGACACCTGGCATGTGGTAGGCATTTAGTAAATGGTAGCTATTAGTATTAATGTGAATTATTCCCTGAACTTACTGAGGAAAAAATCCGAATAAAAACTAAGTATGAAGACTTGAAAAGGGTAAAAAGACAGACTACATCCAAAATAACATAGGTGCTAAGCTGAATCCTCTGGTATTTGTGACTAGAGAAACAAGGTAAGAAAGGAACAATTGGGTGACCAGATGGCTCTTAGGGACTGGGGCAGGAGTGGGTGACACACTAATTATAGGGGAAATCAGGATATAGAAATGGGCAGAGATTATTATCATGCTCTTTCTCTAGCAAAAATGTGACTGTTACTTTGGTGTATTACAATGGGAACTATTCTAAGTCCAGCTTTTCTTTTGATGTTTCCCAGGGACTTGCATTTGATTAATGCCCTAAAGCATTTAACAGCATTTTCAAAGAAGTTTTAAAAGTGTTTATGAAAAGAAAACCAAACTTAAAGCTAATGTAAAATAAAAGAAACCATTGCAAATAAGGCTGAGAGTGGAATATAAATAGCTTTTTGCTTAAAAAAATAAAGGACTGATTCATAAAAATTCCCTTTGCCATTTAGATGAAAAGAGTACTTGAGAGGGAAAGGTGAAGAGAGTTCCCTTTGGTCTAAAGAGAGCAGATATTTGGGAAACATGAAGTCATTTTCCCTTTCCCTTGCAAGAAAATCCATGCAATCTGAATTAAATCTATGAGATAGAAAATCTCATTGAAATTCATAATCCAGGACTCCAGGATAATGCATAAAAATAAAATTTGTGATAGTTGGAAGACCCAGAGTGCTAATTCATCAGTACATAGTCTGCAGCTGACATCAAAATCCTTATTTATTTTCAGATGATTATCTAGCTTGATTTATTAGTCTGTTTTTTCAGTGTTTGCATGCTTACTGCAGTTTGATACTTGCCTTTATATGGGTCACTGGAGAATTTTAATTCTTCTTTCATTAATTTTATAGTGATTTATCTCAGGATTCCTCTTAATTGATTTCCCTATCTCTAGTTTCTTTCTTATTCAATTTATTCTCTACAGTTGTGGACAAAGTGATCAAAAACGAAAACCCCAAAAGAGGGCTCTGTCACTGCTTAGACTAAAATCTTTCAGTATCTCCTTATATCTGCAAAGGAGATAAAAATGTTTGAACTTATTTGAATGACATTCCTGTCCCTTCAAAATGAGGACCTAACTGGGTTTTCGAACCTCATCTTGGGTCACTCCCTCACCTAAAAACATTTTCTAATCCATGCCATTCAAACAGTCAACACTAATATCCATGTGGCAAAACCAAACCAGTTTGGAGATGATGAAAGAAAAATCTATGTGGTGCACCAGCTTCTAGAACATAACAAAGAAAGAGAGATTAAGGACAAAAATCAAACCCAAACATGGTCTGTATCAGTTGATAAGGAGACTAGGGAAGAGGATGAGGGACATAACGTGGTAGGTTGAGAATCTGCATGGATTTATTCTTGTTGCCACTATGATTTGAATTGATTTTTATTCTATTAGGTGGTCTCAGGAGGATACAAGCCTGGAAGCAGCTTTACACTTTCTCACCACTCCTTTTGTAGACTACGTAAAACCATTCTTCTGTACCCCTGGGTGAAATAGCTTCTCCAGTCACTCTTAGATAATGAGAAGACTCCAGTTACTTCAAGAATTGAAGTGTTTAGTCCAGTTTAAAAGCAGCTCTTGGTCATAGAGGCTTCAGAAAGAGCAATTAGCTCATAGAGAGAAGGTGAGTGAGGCTAGTGTAGTTGTCACTCATTATTGCCGGCTCTTTCTCTTGGAATCCTTGGCGTTCCTCTGCTGAGATCTCAGAATGCAGTAAACTTGTAAGTGAGGACTAATTCTCATCCGCTGGTTACTTGCAACTGTCCACCTCATCCCTGAGGCTTCTTAAGGGCCACCTTACTATAGGGACACAGTGTAGCCTCATGTTCCTCTTTGGTAGGCTTCTTTTTGAGTGAGTCTGAGTGGCTTTTTCCCCCCACAGTATCCACATCTAGAACTAGGGAAACAAGCCCCTTTTCTCCACCCCTATGGGTGGAGAACCATTTCACTTTCCACACAGCTCCCTTCTTTGTTCTACTGACTCCATTGACACTTTCACCTTTTAACATTTTCTAACACCAGTCAAACACCAGTCCCTATCACCCCCAGATTCCTGGAGACACTTGTCAAACTTCCCATTAATCTCTCTCTTTCAAATCTGTTACGCTAGGCTTAAAGTCCGCTGGGGCTCCTCTCGACCTGTATCTGAGGAGAATTAAAATACTTAACAACCTCTATGGAAAGTAGTATGGAGACACCTCAAAGAACTGAAAGTAGAACTACCATTTGATCCAGCAATCCCACTACTGGGTATTTACCCAAAGGGAAAAAGCCATTCTATAAAAAAGACATCTGCACTCGAATGTTTATAGCAGCACAATTCGCAATTGCAAAGATGTGGAAACAACCCAAGCACCCATCAATATGTGAGTGGACTAACAAAATGTGGTATATGTATACCATGGTATACTACTCAGCCATAAAAAGCAATGGTGAACTAGCACCTCTTATATTAACCTGGATGGAACTGGAGCCCATTCTTCTAAGTGAAGTATCTCAAGAATGGAAAAACAAACACCACATGTACTCACCATTAAACTGGAACTAATTGATCAACACCTATGTGCATACATGGACACAACATTCATTGGAAATGAAGCAGGCGGGGGTGGGGGGGGTGAGGAAGGGATGGGTAAAGTCACATCTAACGGGTACAGTGCACACTATCTGGGTGATGGGCACACATAACTTTGATTCAAATGGTGCAAAAGCAATTTATGTAACCAAAACGTTTGTATCCTTGTAATATTCTGAAATAAAAAAGAAGAAGAAAAAAATGCTCAACAGCTTTTTCCACAGGAATTTTGTCTTTTGATTTTTTTCAACCTCAGCCTTTTATGTGGGTGGAGAAGGCTGATCGCCTAATTCTGGTGGACCTGGCTTGGGGCCATCCTCTTTTCTAATCTTATCAAGGTGGACTAGCAGCTCAGTCTAGACTGTGAATACTGGGCATCTACTGTTTTGTTCTTGGCCTTTGTATCTCTGCCAAAACTCCAGGGCAACAGAGAGAGTTGCTTTTAATATCCTGTGACACTAGTGGTTGCCACGGCACCTCTGAAGACCCAGGCCTCTGCCCTCTTTGGCGGGCCCTGACCTCCATGCCTGGTGCATGCTACATGTGCTGTGTAATTTCAGGCCTGTGTCAGCTGCTAAGTCAGTTCTTCCTGCCTGGGATGCCTTTCTCACCTCAAAAGAGCTTCCCATCCTCTAAGACTCAGCTCAAATATTATCTTTCCGTACACCCTCTGAACTCCCTTGGGCAGAAGGAATACTTATCCCAGCTGTGTTTACCCCCTATCTAGGAATCATATAATGAAAATCCTAGGTTTCAGAGTAAGACAGACCTGGGTTTCAGTTTGAGCTCAGCATCTTACTATCTCTGCATGAACTCGATCTCTGAGTCTGTTCATTAAAAAAAAAAAAAAAAAAAGAAGGGAAAATAACCTCTTATTTTGAGGCTGTATACATAATTAAAAGAAATAATTTATATAAAGTACAGAATACAACATCTTAATGTGGTCACTACTCAATATGATAGACACGTACTTAATATGATAGATTATTATTACTGCTAATAGTGCTAGTACTACAACTACTGTTAGTACTTGCACTTCTGCTATTACCTCAGAAGTAATAAAATACAACAAAATGGAAGTACATTTCTACTTGTTTTGTTTGACTTTTTGTTCACTGCCATTTGCCAGCTACTAGACTAGATTCTTTAGATACACTATGCAATTTCGTTTTCCCAACTTCCGTATGAGGTAAGAGTAATTATCTCTTTTTGACAGACGGGGAAACCAGGGTTCAGAGACATGAAGTAACTCGCCCAAAGTTCCACAGCTAGCAAGGGGTAGAGCCAGAAACAGAAATCTGGATATGCCACATGTCAAAGCTTGTACCGGTGACAACCACATTGCACAGTGGAGTCCACAGGCTCGATGTCTAGCTTTTACAAAACAGCTTCACCTACTCTAGTGCTTGCTGTGCTTGTTAATTCCAGCACAACTGTAATTCCAATGTGATTTTATTCTGCAAAAGTTCCCTGCTATAAAATATCACTCAAAATTCCCTTGAGTGCCCTGTAAGTGTATGTGGGAGAATCTCTGTGAGCCTTTCTGGTTTCAGGCTGAGAATTCCCTGAAAGCATCCTCATTTCCCCTCTTTCCAGAAGCCTTTACAGTGGCCACATGGCCACTCATCAGATCGACTCTTCCTCACAGTAACTGGAATTTAAAATGAACAGCTTGAGCCCAGCCAGGCTGTTGCTGTTAAATTGTGTCATGCTCACTTAATATGTATGGCGTATCCTCCCAGGAAGCCTGGAGTGCAAAGTGCTATTAATTTCCCCTCAGTGTTCTAGTTTTGTTACTGGCATAGCTTTCTCTTCCAGCTGTGAAAGGTACTGAATTTTCAATTGCAAAGGCTGAGCTAGAATGCGTGAGGCGAATGGCACCAAATGTCCCATGCCTGGAAAAGGACAAGCCTGCTACCTGCTTCCCTCCATGGAGGTCCCCGACTAATCAGAGCTCTAAGTGACGTAGCAGACAAGAGGCTCTGCTCTTCAGCAGAAGCCCCCGTCTCTGCACACACCTGCCAGTTGCACTTTCATGCAAGCCTTTTCCTCGGCCAGAATGCTGCTTGCTACTAGCTTGAAGTGGCCCTTAAGTCCCCAAAGATCGTGGTTCAGTGTAATTTCAGGTAGATCAAATAAAATTGGCAAAAACATCTCTCCTCTCCATGAAATAGATCAATTTAGGGACTCAGAGAGATGACATGATTCAGCTGAGTTCTCACCAACATTTCTGTTAAGATTTCTTGGTTGTTTTTAAAATAAACAAGATGCAGGGGCTGGCTGGCTGGTAACTCAGAGATGGTCCAACTGAAAAGCCACAAAAGCTACACGTTCCATAATAATTTTTGCATGTAATACCTCCATTACTAAAAGCCCTATTAATATTTTATTTTTCTCTTCAATTTTGGGTAGGAGTAGGTATAGGGAATAATTAAGAACCTTGAAGTACATCAACATAAAAATATCTGTGATTGAAAGGAAGGTAGATAGGTATTATACAGAATAATCGAATATGCATATATGCCATTTGATATTAAATATTTTGATATATTTAGTAATTCTTCTATATATAATATGTAATACCAATTTTCCTATTTAATACCAAGGTATCTTCTTTTTTCTCTTTCTCTCTCTCCATATATGCATATATATTTCCTTCTCTCTCTATATAGGTATTATATATATGAGAGAAAGAAAGAGAGATAGATGCTACTTCTAAATGGCACTTACAGATATTATATATATGGGGGGAGAGAGAGAGAGAGAAAGAGAGAGAGAGAAAATATGAAATATATATATGTGCGTGTGCATATATATACATACATATATACACGCATATACATACACATAGTCATTTGTTGCTTAACAAATGGGGACATGTTCTGAGAACTGCGTTGTCAGGCAATTACATCATTGTACAAACACCACAGAGTATACTTACACTGGGGCTATGTGGTTTAGCCTGTTGCTCCTAGGCTACAAACCTGTACAGCATGTTACTGTATTGAATAGTGTGGGCAATTGTAACACAATGGTAAGTATTTGTGTATCTAAACATATCTAAACATAGAAAAGGTACAGTTAAAATACGATATTATAGTCTTATGGGACCACTGTCGTATATGCAGTCCATCATTGATGAAAACATTGTTATGCAATGCATTACTACATATTGTGTGTGTGTGTGTGTGTGTATATATATGTGTAGAGAGAAGGGAATATATGTATATATAGAAAATAAGTACCAATTACATATATAGTACATATATATGGTCTACATATGTATAACATGGTATCAATTATATATATGATATGTGTGTAGAAATATATCTAGGACCTATATGTATATTATGATATATTTGGTACTATATTAATATATATGTATATGACTCCATCCATTTGCCTGTACAGTGTTGTTTCTTATTCATCCTCTATGACAGACACATAACTAGTGTCTTTCCTGTCCAGCTTCTTCAGTTCTCCCAGGTGGTCCTCCGCACTTTCTGCTTCATGCTGTCCAGCACTCTGCACAGGCAGATGGCTTCTTCAGCTTGTTACACAACTTACTGTTCCATGTCCTCAGCTGACCTCCATCTCCCCAAGGGCAGGGACTGCGTCTTATACTTGGCCTTCCCAGCACCTGGCAGGTGCTCATTATCATATTAATATTTCCTTCATGAAGTAATTTAAACTTTATAGTGATATCATCATCAATATTAGGTTGCAATAGGTTATAGTATTGTCACATAGTTTAGTGTGTCTCAGTTACTGAAGTGTTTGGACTCAAAAAGAAATAAAATGTCAATATTAAAATAAACTGTGCTAGGCCAATTCACTCATTATTATTGATATGGAATAGTAAGGATAATCATAAATGTAAGAGATATGTTTGTTCTGTCTCTCCCTTTTTATCCTACAGATTTGGAATAGAAAAACTAATCATACACCTATTCCTCAAAATTTTTGTGGTGAATTAGTGAAATTGCATGAAATTCTTTGAGTTCTTAACCTGGCATTGAATTTTTTCCATTTTAAGAGCTTCACATGCTAATCATAGGATGAGAGATCTAAGTAGGTGGGGTGCTGCTGTTAATGCAGGGGCATTAACTGTTATGAAGGGAGAGGCCACATCGTCTTTGTTCAAGAGGCTTGAGCAATAGCTCTTTACTTTAGAGAAACAGTCCCTGTATGGCTCGGCTCCAAATTTTCTTTCAAAATTTCTATAACTTTTCTTCCTGGAATTTCAGCCTGTGTCACTCAGTCTTCTCATTAATTAGCTACATCTATTGTTAGTGCTGTTCAATCTGCCTTTTCAGATCCCTAGCTTTGGTTTCCCTGCCACACATGCCTACATGTACACACATACATGCACATAAACACAAACACACGCAAATACAGATATATCTATGCAAATATGTGTATACATCCACATACTCACACACACACACACTCAAGCACATGAAACCACTTATACATTCACATATACACAAATAGGCACATACACACATGCAAATACATATGTAATTACTCAAATGCATAATATATGCAAATGTGCACATACACAGTGCACACAAACACATACATAGACACATACATAGACATACATATGTATTGTTATGGACTGAATATTTATGTCCTCTTGAGATTTATGTGCCGAAGCCTAATTCCTAATGTGATGGTATTTGGAGGTAGGCCTTTAGGAGGTGATTAGGTCATTAGAATTAGTGCTCTTATAAAGAGAGCTCTCTTGCTTTCTTTCCACCATGTGAGGATAAAACGAGAAGTTGGCAGTATGCAACCCAGAAGAGGGCTTCCCCAGACTTCAAATCTGCAAGTGACTTTATCTTGGACTTTCTAGTCTCCAGAACTGTGAGAAATTTCTGTTGTAAGCCACCCAGTCTATGGTAATTTGTTACAACAGCCCAAATAGATGAAGACATATGTGTACACACATGAACGCACAAACACACATACTTATGTAAGTGCATGCACATGCATACGTATCCATACTAATCACCGTAGGTGCTTTCCTTCATTGTCTGGATTTTCTCCTACTCTTTTCCTAAGATCTCTAGGAACGCTTGGGATATGAAGAAGGAAATAGAGTAATGTTATTTAATCTCTATTTTAGGAATCTTAGAAAGGTTTGCTGACATTTCCACTCCCACTGGGGGTGAGTTAGCTGCAATCTCCACACTAGTGACTGTCAGGAAAGCTCATCTCCCTAGCACTGTGTGGTCAGGTCTAATTACCTCTTGGCAGCTTTGCTAGGCTAGCATGAAGATCAGCTAAGACCCCAGCTCATTCATTCGCAGCACTCAGCATGAAGCTACTGGGGACCACGTCCTTGATGGAGTCTCAGAGAGTGTCAGGCAACCCGAAAGCCCGACCCTATTCACCTGTCACAGGCAGAGTGTACACTTTTCTATGTCATTGGTCTCCTTGCCCAAATAGGTAGGGAAGAGCTTAGACTGCAACTTAAGTGACTTGAGCTTAATATTAATACCTATTTTCTCCACAGCAAAGGTTGTTAAATATTGAAATTGTTTTCCAGTGAAGATTGTTGAATTTCTATACAAAAGTATTTGAAAACAGGGCATATTCTATTTATCTGGGATAGTGTCTGAGTGGATAAGTGACCCAGATAGCTATTTGGTGTCCTTCTAAGCACTAACATTGTGTAAAGCTTCCTAGAAAATCCATCTTTAGCCCTTGGCAAAATACTTTATGATTTTAATCTCCAAGCCTATAGGAATAAAAACCTGGATTTAAGGTGGTTTTCATCTCATGCTTTCTAGACACTTTGATCATTTTACCTCAGTGGCATAGTGCTTAGGCCACTGGTAGTTTTCGAAGTTATTTTAAGAAAGAGGTAGGCGACCTAACTTCTATGACAGTTATAATATTGGTTTCTTTGCGAAGTCTCTCTCTCTCTCTCTCTCTCTCTTTTATTCTCTTTGCTTTTGTTTCTCAGCAGGGAAACCTAATTAATGTCTTAAAGGCATTCTTTGAAAAATTTGTTAAGCCCTGTTTGTGTAGAGCTTGAAAGATTGTTATACTTTGTGAGAATGAAGTTACAGAATGCCTTTGTGATTTTAGTTGTAACTTTATTGCTGAAAAATGATTTACTTAGTATTGTGGTCCATCATTATTATTTCAGAGACATACTTATGATTTGGGAATTCCCAAGAATTTCTGGGAATTCAAATTTCTCATTGCTAAATCTCAAAGCCTATCAAAATCTCAAATCTGTCACATCAAATCTGTCAAAATCTCAAAAGCTGTCAGAAATTTGGGAACATGAAATCTTGCCTTATGCTGTTCCCTCTACCTGGAATTCTCTTCTCCATCACCCTTCCTGGATAACTCTGATCCATCCTTTCAGTCTTAGCATTAATGCCATTTCTTCTGTGGAGCCTTGCCAGATTCTTAAAATATGTTAGTGCCCTGCTTGTTCTTCTGCAGTATGAACCTAAACTCACATTGTCCTTTCCGTAATTGCTCGGGTAACCACTGGATTGCTTTCCACGCCCAGATCCTGGGCTGTCTTGCTCATCACTGTGTCCCTGTGCCTGGCATATAATGGACCCTTCAGCGGTGAATGAACAGATGCAATTACTGAGCATTTGCTGTTTGCCGAGCTAAGTGCTGGGGGAAAATATGATCAATGAAACCCTGTTATTACCCTTGAGGAGCTTACATTTTAGTGTGGGAGACACACAGAGGAACTGGCAGTTAGAATGTGCTACAGTGCAGGTATGTACAAAGGTCTGATGATGTACAGGCTTACATATACTCAGAGACATTAGGCTGTATTTCAGGAAGCACTTGATGTATAGGAGAAAATTCCTAGCCACTAGTAACAAAAGATTGCACAAACCTGGCATAGCTCTGGCCCTTTAAAGAATGATCTTAAACGTAAAAAACACACATTTGTTTTTCTTTGAAAACAGTGTCCAGGTTAGGCCTAGACACAATTTAACAGAGTTAATGAAAAGCATTCTAATCAACCGTCGTGTTTCTCTGTTTAAATGATAGCAACTTCCTCTGCAAGGCCTTTGATTTCTTTTGCAAATAAATGGAGCCTGCTACAAAGAAATGATAGGAAATGGTTGGTAATTAATACCAAAGTCCTGTCACTCTGTTCCTGTTACTCCACCAGGAGCCCTCAAAAGTGGTGAGTAGATAGTATAGATGGTAAATGTACACTTGCAAAAGGTGAGTGTAATTTTATCCTGAGACCAGCAAAGCACCTAGAGATTTTCTAACCCACAGCAGTCTGGGGTGGAGCCTTTCCCTGTCCTTGCCGGGAGAGGAGTCCTCATGGCTGCAGCAACCTTACCAGAATTCTTTGCTCTTCTGAGAGGAGCCTGAGATATCGCAAGCATGTTGTCCCCTATCTTGGGCCTGGAAGTTGCTATCCCGAGAAGCAGATGTGGATTGGTAAAAAGCAGTGTGGCTCCTCTTACTATGTTTATGGGCAAATGTAGAGTGTTCGGAAATGGATCCAGTCAGACTGCATAATCAAGTTACCCTAGAAAGCCTGAATCTGCATGGAAAAAACCAATTGCCCCAGAGAAGATTCTACAAGTCCTGCCTTATTTGAATTGTGCGTATCAGACTCTTTCTTCAAAACTTCAGTCTAATACATAGGAAGGTCGCTCCATGCCTGCTGCAACCTCCAGAGAAACAGAGATGCAGCTCAGCCTTTGCACTTACTTCTCTTGACTTTGGAAAGGAAAGATGATAAACTCTTCTGTTTTCCATCCACCCATTCAACCAGCATTGCTGAGCACCGGTTCTGTTTGAGGCATGTGCCTGATAAAATAGACACGAATGCCTGCCGTTATGGAGCTGACATTCCAGTAAGGGAGAGAGTCAATAATCAAGATAAGTAAGTGAAATATCATGTTAGATAGTGATAAGAGCTAAGAAGAAAATGATAAACAGGGTAGTGGGTTATGAAATATAGGGTTGGGGGAATAAAACAGGGTGTGTGTGTGAAATCTTAGAAAAGATTGCCAAGGAGGAGAACTGTGGGAAGTGAAGGATTTGCTGAGTGGATATCTGGATAAAGATACTGGACATATAGACGAAGTTCTAAGAACAGCAAAGGGGCTAGTGTGGCTGGAGCAGATTGAGTGTGGGGTACGGTAGAAGGAGAGGAAGGAGTGGGAGCTGGCTTCGGTGGGACCTTGTAGGTCCTAGCCAGGCTGGGCTCTGTTTGGAGAGAGCCGTGAAGCTGCTGGAGGATTCTGAGCACAAGATGTCCTGACCTGGAGTTACCCATGGAAGTGTCTTCCCTAGAGGGACAGGTCTGCCCTCAAACAGCACCTGGGTATACATTTGTAATGATTTTCATATTTTAACAGGTCTCTATTCATTTTGAAATTAGAATTCCTGATGACTGAGATTCAGTGGAACCATCAACTGGTGGTTCCCTAAATAATGACACGGATTTCCACCACTTTCCGGGCTGCAGCTGGGGTAAATCTCATATTGAAATAAGAATCTTGGACAGTTGCCTTCTTTTGCACACTCCACTCCATGCTTTACTTTGCTCTCTTTTTAGTTCTTCTGCTCTCTCCTTACTCCTTATGATCTTACTCCACACTTCCACCCTGACTATATTTCCTCATCAGAATACATTTTGTCAGATTTGGACTACCTCTTTTCCCTCCTTAATTAGAGCCTAGTGATTACGTTTGTGGTTTGAGTCCCATGGATTAGAAATCTTTCCTTGCTTCTTAAAATCCCTTAACCTTTCCTCCTCTCTGTAAAATGGGTGCAAAAATAGCTCCTTCAGAGGGGTGTTGGGAGGAACAAATGAGATTTGGCCATTAAAAGAACAAGGGAATTCCCTGAAACTTTTATTTTTAATTACTTTCCTGTTTTGTTAAATGTTTTTACTATAACTCATCCTCCTTTTCTTTCTAGCGTTACGGTATGCCAATACAAAAACAGCATCAATCTAATACAAGCAGTTTAGTCAAATTTCTTCGGAGTCTATTATAATTCATCATTTTTAAAATAAATCATTGTACTACATTCATGTATTAGTTATGAATGTAATTCACAGTTATATGATAAGAATTACACCTCACCCGACACAACAGGCACAGGGTAAAGAGGACTGATATTGCCACACATCATGGAGTATTTATTACAGCAGGGAGGGCAGTCATCTGACAAGCAACTATAAGACCTCTTAGCAGAGCAAATCCAGAACCCACAGTATTACAGAGGTGCCTGGGCGTGGAGGCTTAAGAGAATGTGAACATTCTGATACCTAGAAATGATGTTAGAGGTATTTGTTGTTGTTGCTATAAAAATCCTCCCATTTCACTGACATTTTTCTTTTACCTATTTTGGCGGTTTGTTTGATTTCCTCATTTAGGCTTCAAAATGGGCTGACTTTATAGTCAACAATATGGTGTACTTTAAGATTGCCAATGGGGGTGACCAAAACCAAACCCCATGCTTTCAGAGGCCTGTCACTGTTCCACTGTTAGAGGCAACTGTTAGGAGTGGATTTTGAACTTGGCGATTGCAATGGAAACTGACAAGATCAGTCCACCCATTTTCCAAATTACCTAAGCTTCCTTCACTGTGATTTTACTAGCACTCTGTGGGGCAAATGTTGCCAACTTACTTTTTTGTACTGCAGTAAATTACATTCTATCCTCAAGGACGTAAAACAGAAACATTCTTAAATTATTCATTAGAATAGAATTTCTTTTCAAACACCCAGTCAGGTTTAAAGGCTACTCTTGACTATGTATTAAGAGCACCTTTTTTGCTGAAATGACATTGTTGGCTACACAAACAAATGAAATCCACTTAGGGGTTTCTCCATTCTTGATTGTCTTTTCTCTCTTAGAATCAAGTGGTCATTCCCTATTTGGAAAATCTTTAAAGAAAGAGAAAGATATTAAAATGCTGTAATGTCTGATAAGTAGAACCTGCAACTCTTTGACATCTTGAATATAAGAAAAGATTCTTATCCTTATGCTGCTCTCATGGAGCCTGGTTATTATTTACAAACCTACTGCTCTTGTCAAGCTTGTGGTAATTTACATAGTCTCACAGCAGTTCTAATTTATGGCAGAGTATGTCTCACATTTGTTATATACTCAGAGCTCCTTGGAATTCTAACCTCTCTGGCTACACAGTTTCTGAGTTAGGCAAGAAGGAAAAAAAGGTAAGAACTGATTATATCTTTTGTTTCCTTTTCAAAGCCTGATCCCAATCAGCTCTCCAAATTCCCAAGAATCTTCGAAGTTGCGGACATGTAGCTAATGGAATTCTAGCCAATCCACGTATTTATGTATTTGGAAAGCAGCCACTACTATGGGCCCTTCTTGACCATTACACAGTGCCAGGGCCCTTCCAGGCAGCCACACCTGGTGAAAGTTGTGATTGCTCCGGATTTCCACTAGAGACCTCTCGCTGATCACAGGAGGGTTGGGAAGCAGTTCTCATCACTGGGCGTTTCTCTAGAAGCAGCAGAGGATAAGAGTTTGCCAGTTGCCCCTGGGAAAAGGTGGAGTTTACCAAGCAAAGGGAAATAATTCTGTAATATGCTTCTCTCTTTCTCTCTCTCATTTTTTTCTTAGGCAAATTGAGGCTTATTCAAGCAGGTGTGTCGTGAAAGACTGAAGTGGAAAGAATTTCTGTGTCAAAGCAATGTCATAGAAATGACAAAATAGAGGTTTTCATAGGCTGAAAGTCTCCTTCTCTAAGGGGTTCTTCATACTGACATCAGGAGGCTGGGTTCAATTTTTGGTGTTTGAGAGCCTCTTCTGTCAGGCATGAGGGAAGATGAGTTTATTCCCAGTCCCTGAGCTCTTGCCCATTCTAAGGAAGCTGAATAAAATGCTCCTGTACGTCACCTTGCCCCACTTTTTCCTGCAGCTCCTTGGTAACCCCCATCCCAGGTGCTTGCCACCTTCAATGCCAGGCCCGAGGCCTTAATCCCATGCCGCAGCAACAGATGGGACACATCTGTAAGGAGAGACGGTAGATGAAGTTTCACCATTTTTCCAAAAAGGCAAAACACATTAATCTCCATTTGCCTTTGAATGGTCTATAATAGAAACAGAGAACCAAAAGGGGAAATAATCTCCCCTCATTTAACCTGTGCCCCTGTGAAGAATTGCTATAGCTTGTATTTCAGAAACTGAGTGTAACTAATCTTGCCCTCTGCCCATGGTCTTCACTACACAGAAGTATTAGAAAGAGAGTCAAGATAGCATTAGGTCAATGACACTAGAAAGTCTTTTTTGGGGGAATGTGTCACCAGCCATAAATTGATCAAGGTTTCTTCAGAGACCCTCTAATATCTGGTTTTCTCTGAGACAATTGTGGATTCTTTGCATAAGTTTTTAGGGAAAATCTTGCCATTTTTTTAAGGTAGACTGTCATTTGTGCTTTGATTCATTTATTTATCAAATGCCTACAATATGCCAGTCACTGTGATTTACAAGGAAAACATAACTAGTGATGCACAAGGGCTTGAGCGTGGGTTCCTAACATTGGGTCCCTGGGTCTCTAAGAGTGAATGACTAATTCAAGGTGTCTGTAATCCTCCTAAGATATGTGTGTGTGTGTGTGTGTGTGTGTGCGCGCGCGTGTGCGTGCGCTTTAACTACTGAGAATAATCTGAGATACAAAACAATCCTTAAAGGGGTTGATTTAAAAACCATTGAAGAGGCTGACACCATAAGCTAGTAATTATGTAACAGAAGACTACGTGAGAATTACAATATTATAGAGATACAGTATGTACAGTATCACATGAGCCCACAGGTGGGGTTATCACAACTGTCCCTGACACAGAGGTCAGGGAAGGCTACAGGGAAGGTAGCATTCGTGTTATATGTGAAAGATGAGTAGGAGTTCACCAGGTGGCTTGATGAAAGCAGTTCGCCAGGGTAGATGGAAGTCAGTTGTGCCCTGAGGGGCAGTTCACCTCCAGAGTCTGAGGTCACCCTACAAGTCGAAGCGTGATTGGTATTTTCTCTACTACAACGTGACATATGGAGCCCACTTTACCATTAGTCAACTGTTACTGGAAGAGGAATTCCACAGGCATGCCCTGGCTGACCACAAATGGCTGAGAGCACATGCGAAAACAGAATGCCCAAAGGTTGGTGTGGAATAATCAAAAGATCCCCAATGCTTGGTGCTGTTCCAGGGTTGCATGAGTGCCTGACTTCAGCACCGTGTTCCTGCTGTCACTCTCCAACATGCACTGGAGAGGGGTGTCTACTACAGCAGGGTACTGCACCAGGTCTGCAAAGCTGGCCTTGATGCTGCACCTGGCCAGCTGCCTGTTCACTTAATTCCATCAGCCTTCCTTTTCTCTTCTCTATGCAACAGTTACCATTTATTGAGAGCCTGTATGTCTCAGCTGCTGTGCTAGGTGAATTACTTGCCTGGTTTCATTTAATTCTCCCAACATCCTGCAAGGTACATTTTGTCATCTTCATTTTCCAAATAGTGAAAAATGTACTAAAAAAATTAAAATAATTTTTAATTATTAAAAAAGTCATGCCACTAAAATGTGATACTGATGTGAGAAGTGTAGTCTCTCTCTACCTCCAAAGCCTGTGACCACTTTGGTTCATCTCATTTTCTCTATGAAAAGCAGGGATTGGGCTAGATAAGTCTCCATCTTGATAATTCAACTGTGTTCTAAATGTCACCATCCTAAGGCTATTGACTTATCAGTGAAACAAGAGCAGGTAAGTGCAATTTGACGCAGTTCTGCAGAGCTGGGATCATGCATTAGACATATATTGCTTATCCGGGAAGTTACAAAGCTGCATTTTTCTGCAAGTGTGCTAAGTTTTAATGGTAATGGGGGAGTTTAATATGAAACTTACAGGATATGGGCTAAGATTAAACTGTCTTCTTTTTTGATCTGGATCTCATCACTGAGATCTAATTATATCTTTAAAGGTAAGAGGGTTTGAAATAAATCAGCATGTCTCCTCAAAATGTTTCAAATTGCAAAAACAGTCTGAATTTTAATCTGAGAATTATTACTCTATTAGGATCTACCTAAAAATATACCATTTGACCATAACACAATAAATTATGAGCTGGAGGATGTGTGTCTGTATGTTTTTGTGTTTAAAAAAAGGAGGTTGATCAATATAATTGATAAATATTGCCTTATTCCATGGTGGGCTGAATACAATAAAAGCAACAGCATATTTTTGGTATAAATAAAAACTATGGCTTTGCATTTACAAAGAAACTTTCAATTCCTGTGCTAGCATTTTTCAATCTTTTCTCATTTTCAAGCTTATCTAGCATATCATTGAATGCAATACTTAATATTTTTTCTTCACATATTTTAAAGTAACTTATCCAATGTATTTTAATTATCCCTGTAGCAAGTGTCATCACCTGAGAAATGAACAGTCAAGAAATGTAATCCTTTGATAACATCTTTGGCAACTTGAGTTATTTCAGATGAAAAGGAGATTTCTATGTACAGAACCCATCAAAAACCTTTAACCTGAGTGATTGTTTGTGGGAATTTCACAAATACTAAAGAATTCTGGTCATTACATTTCTTCCATATTAAAAATATAGACTATAGCCATATTAAGAGACTTCTAGGCTGTTGTACTTTCTAACCTGTATACTTGAACAGTTTATGAACTCTTTATAGCATGTTACAGAAATACCTTTCTATTAATAACGGGAATACTAGTTATTGAATCCAATTATAAATTTTCCATGTTATGATGCAGTAGCAGTGACTTGACCTGCTGTAGAGGAAGACTGACTTGGATGGTCGTTCAGTGAACTTTAAAATGGCAAACTCCAAAAGTCCTGGATGAGAATGTCGGGCACTATGCTTTCTTAAGACAAGGCAATTGGCAAGGTATTTCTCTTTCTTGAGATTTGCAAGTCCCACTAATGTTTAGAATCAAAGCAAGTAGGTGGATATAACTTGGTTACCCCAACCATTTAGTTAAAAAATGGAAAAGTAGCCAGTTACTCAGTTGAAGAGCCAGATGCTTAGTATTCTGTGCTCAGGTTATCTGGATTTTTCATTTAAATTTTCAGTTGAAATAGAAAGAACTACGCCTCAGGACCCCAGAACACCAACTCCGAGGTGGAGTTTGCCATGCAGGAGGTTTACTGTAGACTCCTGGGAATGGCCCATATAGAAGGGAAAGGAAGGAAACCAAGTTGGGCAGCTGTGACACAGTCGCTGTGGACACCCTGCCTACCATGGAGGGACTGGGAGGGTAAGTGACTTTTCAGAGCTGACCCGAGTTGAGGCAGAATGGTTGGGACATTAATGCCCCATGCAGATTAGTCATTAGATGTGGGTAACATGGGAAGGCGACCAGACCTCGGGCGAAGTGGCTTTTTCCAGCAGAAATAATCCCAGAAGCAGGTCCCAGGTGAGGTTTTCCCTCAGCGGCACTCCTGGTCACTAAGGGATCAAGTTCTTGAGTCCCAAAGGAGGTTCTCGGTGGCATGATGGTGTCCACCACAGGTTGACAGGCAGAGATATACAGCTATTTAATGTTCCCTTTGTAGCAGCCTGAATATTTATATCTCATTTGCAAATGTGTAGCAACTTTAGTTCTACTGTAGTTCTTCAATATTGCCGAACACAGAGGTATATCCTTTAGGACACTAGGACTGTCACATCACGATGAATTTATAAAATGTGAGACATCAATTCGTTGCACTGGGTGAAAAATATTTACATTATGCCATTTTGGAATGTTGTAGCTATAAATTTGTGATCCTTGTGAATCTGTTATTGTAGAAGCAGCTTTGACTTGCAATGTCAACATGTTTCCTTCACCATTTCATTGTCTTCTCGTCTCGTAATATTCCATGATAGATCCTGGAGATCATTAATTTAATATTATTTTTTTCTTTTTTTCTAATTAGAATACTGGCCCAGGAATATTTTTCTCTTCATTTCACCTTTAAAAAGTGATTAAATATACTACACATAAATACACTACACAAGGCAAAAGAATATTATAGCTATCATCTACCAAAAGCTTATTATGTGGCAGGCATTAACGGCTTTAGATAGTGACTTATTAAAATCTGTTTTACAAATGATGAGATGAAGCCCATGAGAAGTTAGGTAACTTCCCCTCACATTAATAACTAATGACTGGTAGAGATGGGATTCAGTCGCTGAACCCAAACACACTTAGCCACTGTGCTTTACTAATCCAACACAGGTAGATAGATACAAGTATGTCCTTTTAACTATTCCACAGAAAAATCCCAACACTTTTTATATTGTTAGATAGTGCTGAAAAATGTTAGGGGAGGTCAAAAGAAAATCACATGATTTAACACATTTTTTCATGTTCATGAAAATTTATTTTGCATTTATATAAGAACTGGATTTTTCTGTTCTCAGGCCGTTGAATTCATTCACTCATTCTCTCATTCATTCAGCAAATATTTACTGGGTACCTTCTATGTGTCAGACTGTGTTCCAGGCATTGACCATTCACCAAAGAACAAAACAGACAAAAAGCCCAGCTCTGATGGAGTTATATTCTAGTGGAAGGAGAGGGATAATAGACCATAAGCATACAAATTAAGGACATGATAAATGCTATGGAGAAAGAAATAGACCAAAGTAAGGGGAATCGGGAGTGGGGAGAGTTGCCATTTTAAATAGGAAGGTCAGCATAGGCTAATCTTTGCTCAAAGGCAGAAAGGAAGTGAGGGAGTTAGTCCTGCAGATACTTAGCGGAAGAGCATTCCAGAAGTCAGAAGACCCAGGACATGGTCCAAACATAAAAGCGTGCCTGTATATGGAGAAGGCCAATAATATTAGAGCAGAGTGAACCGGGGAGATGTCAAGTTCTCCTCAAAAAAATCAAAAAAGCAATCAGTCAAAAGACCTGCTCATCAACTCTTTAGCTCTAGTTGTTCAGCAAAAGCTCGGGGCAATTAAAGACCCAATTTCATATTCCAAATGGACAGCAGGATGGACTTGAGCAATAGCTCCTAGGAGCAGTAATTGATGCACCATTGATTACATTCGAATTTTTGTTTTTCTCAGAAAGGTATAAGCTTGTCTCACCCTTTAGGGCAGGGTGCAGACATGACTGCAAACGTGGCCCAAATGCTGACTCATGGACTGAAGTCCTGGACAGTTTATTGACCCACCAGTTACATAGAAAAAGTGCTCAGGGAGTTGTTACTATGTCATGATCTGGAGATTAAATCGTTGCTAAGTATGCAGTGACAAAGCTAAGAAGAATTCCACCGCACCTTTGAGGATGAGTTTGGGCTCCTGGAAACATTCCCAAGAATTCAGTCTTACTCTTTTCTTTGTAATCAGAATAACAGGAGACACTTTCAGAAAAAGTCATTAACCTTGATGATCCTTCTCCTCAGTGGAACACACCAGCAAGATTGGATAAAGTTGGGAAAGAAAGCAAGGGGCTTGGTTAAAATCAGAGACGATCAAATTGTGTTGATTAACATAATGTCAAATAGTTTGGCTTTTTGTGTACAATGAAGTTAAATTTATTTAATTATGCATGCTTTATTTATTTACAAGAAAAATGAATATAAGGATACTAAATCTGTTATAGAATGAAACCAAATTGTGTCTCTTAATACTTATTTATACAATCAATAAAAAAATTCTTTCTGGTGTCCTTGAATTTATGCTGTGTTCACACTACTGTCTTTAAAGGTGTAAAGACAATAGTTCTAACTGTGTTTATGCAGAATATGGGTTCTAATGGTGTTTATGCAGAATAACTTGAATGGGAATTAAGTATATAAAGAGAGTGGGTATGGAATACTTAAAACCAGAATCAAAGGCCTTTCTGTTTACAATGACTTTCAACTATATAAGGACAATAAGAAAGATTATTTAAATCCATCTGTTAATTCATAGAGTATTCTGCCATTGGTCTAAAATCAAAATATTCTTTCCATTGGTATGGCATCAAAATAAATTCAAAGATGTGGTAAGTTCTAATGATTAATGGAAATTTTTAAAGTAATTGCTAATTAGAATAAATAACAAAGGAAACTCTCTTATAACTTAAACATAACTTTTCTTTTATTCTGATTATAAAAATAGTAGAGATTTACTTCAAGAAATTTGAAAAATACTAAAATTTACATAGAAAAAAATTTTAAACATTCCATTAATATACTACTCTGAGATTATTTTCAGCATTGTGGTGTACTACCTGTATTTCTTTAATATGCATATAAATATTCTTCTGTGTTGGGAAGTTTGTATACTGCATCAAAACTGAAATCATAACATATAAATAATTTTATTTCCTAATTAGCTAGTTTTTAATAAAATTATATTCATGATAAAGAAGTCTAAATGTTACCAAAAGATAAAAAGTAAAAGTACCTCTCTCACCCCAACCTTGACCTCTGTTTCTTGAGGTAATTGCTATTGATTGCTGTATATTTGTTCCAAATTGACAAAGAGATATTACAATTGTATCATCCCACGGGAACACTTTCATTGTATGCTTGCAGTCATGTATTTCATGAAGAATCTTAAAAATCAAAGAGATTAGCTGGGTTTACAGCATATAATTAAGGGCAATGAAGGTCATTCTTTGTAAGATTTTCTCAGTATGTAATTTTAAAGTTAAGATCTGAAATCAATGGTATCAATTTGACACATTTCAAGTCTATATACTAGGGACTGTTTCTACACCCCTGATGACTCTCCACCTGCTAAATTGAGTCAGTCAACTCAAAAGGCATCCTCTTCCACAAAACATTGCTCTACCAAATCCCTTGCCTCTTCCCCTCCCCACCACTGAAGAGCTGGTGCACCTGTACAGGGAGGCCATGGCCACCCTTGCCTTGGGCCCTCACAGATTACCCCTCTTCTATTCTCTGTATCTGCAAAATGAGATTCAATGCTTCTCTGTGCTGATCTTGCCAGGCTTTAAAAATCCCTTCTGTGCATAAAGTCGGTCATCACTAATATTAAATTCTTTGTATTCCAAGTGATAGAAACTTTTCTCGTTCTCAAATTCCTATCTGTAATTTCTTGTTACAGTCTTTAGGACTTAGCATCAGAAGTGAGACAGCTTTTCATTCCATCCTAATGTCTTCACTGTGCTTGAAATAAACTGTTGGCACTTCCAAAAACCAATATTCCACAACATTTTGTGGCTAGAAATTCCCCTGTGCATGTGGCAGGCAGCCCGCTAGATTCTGATATGGATACTCAGATCTTTCTTACTATTAAACCTTGGTGCAAGTTTATGGCTAATTAAAAATTATGTCATTTAACTTAATTTCCTGGTATCTATCCATCTATGATGTTCTTGATCATGACCATTTTCCACTGGCATATATTTTCAACCAGGAGCATGCCGATTTTAAGGAGTTATGTTCTCTCCTTAAAGTGCCCTGGTTTTTGCCGCAAGATTCTTAGTAAATGTTTGTGATAATGAACTAAAGGCTTAGTTGGAATGGTAATATGTTTAGGGACTGCTGTATCATTAACTTCCTTCAGTGGATGGGAATGGTACTTCATACCACCTGTTCAATGTCATGTGTAATTATTCTAGAAACCCCTAAAATTCCTGAAATCTATTTTACCTTCTCTGTTATTTCCTCACTTTCTGCTTCATACCTCTCCTTGTGATATATATCATCTGTGTTACAGATACCTTATATAATTCGATAGAGTTTTGAACCTCCATTATTCCAGTCAAACTTCCCAACCAAAAGAAAGGTTAATAGGAGACTGAGTGCCCTCTGGCCCTGGACAATATGCAAGAAGAACCTAGCTCTGTAGCTTAAATCCCCCAAACAAACAGAAGATAAGAAAAAACTCCATGAGCAGTAAGATTTGCACAACTTTTATCATGACCCAAAGTGACTTGAGTACTTGTATCCCAGACTACAGAAGGCTCCTACTCATTACTAATTCAATAAGTATACTTAAAAATAATAAATTCAATCAATACATTTAAAAATGATAAAAATAAATGACTCCAAGCCAATCTGAAGATGATTAACTTAATATGAATTATTATAATGAAAGCTAGCTTGGCTGTGTTTTCTGGGTCTGGGGGAAGATGGAAAAACTCACACTAAACAACTTTTATTTTTTAGGTTTTCCAAAAGGTAGAGCCAAAGCTAGGCCTGGATTGAGTTCATGGTAAGTAGAGATAGAAACAGCCCAAGGATTTCCCCTGATATAGTTAGTTCTGATTTTTTAAAAATTATTATGGGTACATAATAGTTATGTGTCTTTGCAGGGTATATGTGATGTTTTGATACAGGCATACAATGTGATTACTTAAATCAGGGTAATTGGGGTATCCATCACCTCAGGCATTTAACATTTGTGTGAGGATTTTAAAAGATGGGTGACCATACATGTTAAAAATGTTCCTCCAATGGGAGCTCCATCCCCTTGCAAACTCAGTGGCAGCTTGACTCCTCCCTACTTCAACCAAGGCTAGGTTTTCTATACTCCCTTTCTTCTTCTCTACCTGTCACAGGGATCCACCTCCAGAGAAAAATATCTCCAAATCTAATCCATCCCGCTGAGACCTTGTCTTAAAAAGTGCAATAAAAACATACAGTCATGGTATAGAGAATATATATGAGATTATCTCCATTCACCAACTTGCTTCCTCCAGGTTTACAAGTGAGAGCAAAGCATACTTTAGCAATGCATAATTGTGAACTAGTGAAATTTGTTTTCACAATGGGGCCTTTTGTCCCCAATCCCTCCCATCCCGGATCCTTAACGTCCTCCTTCTTAATCCTTCCTGCTTTCTCCTCCAGCTGCCAAGTATATTCAAACTTGCTCTCACGGAAGAATCTGCCATGTCTGTCGCCTTTGCACAAAAGAATGGAAACAGTTTGAAGTACCACATATTCTGGGAGCGTTTGCACTTGATAACCCAGTGCAACCTTAGAGGTTACAAAATATTTCAAATTTATTGAATTTTAGAAATTCTTACACTCTCTTATACAACTTCACTGTACAAACGAGTTACTCAAAGTATAAATAGTTCCATGCACCATCCCCTGTCACAGGGCTAATCAGTGGCAGAGCCTGAGTTTATCTTTCATTGAAATTTTTTTCTCTTAGCACACAGGTGCCTTTAAAAGAGCTTAAAGCCTGAGTGTAAGTGACCAAACCTGATGCAAGAGAACTTCAGGTAGGTAAGATTGGATGAAAAGAGAAAAGCAAAACATTCTAGAATCTATCAGATTTTGGTAATTGTTAATAATTGAATTGTTATCAATATACATTTTTATAAATATACAAATATAATTGTCTTATACTAATGACCAAAGGATTAGGATATTCCATTTGAAGGATAAGAGGAATTTTGGGGGGTATCTGCTTGAAAGGACACATCAAGTCTGAACTTTTAGCTAGCAAGTCACCTTTGAAGCCTCTTGTGCTTCTGAATATGCAAAAAAAAAAAAAAAAAAAAATTCTCCCTCCTTTCTTTTGCTGTTTCTTCTCCTTTTCTCATGTTGCTTTTTGTCTCCATGTCTATCCTTGTTTTATTGGCATAAATCTCTCATGCTTAGCCTTTCAAGAAAAAGATGACTGCCTTTCTAGCTTGCCCATTTCACTCTTCTGCTTCCCAAAAGGTAGAGGAGAAAAATTCAGGGCAAATTTTCTTTTCAGCATACATGTTATGAACTGAATGTGTGTGTGTCCCCACAAAATTCGTATGTTGAGGCTCTACCCTCCATATGACGGTATTTGGAAGTGGAACCTTTGAAAGGTAAATAGGTTTAGGTGAGGTCATGAGGGTGTGACCCCATGATAGGATCAGTGTCCTTACAAGAAAAAAAAGAGCATCACAGTGCTCTTGCTCTCCTTCTCTCTCTCTCTCTCTCTCCCTCTCTCTCTCTCTCCTTCTCTCTCTCTCTCTCCCCCCTCCTCCACGTGAGGACACAGCCAGAAGGCAGCCTTACACAAACCTGGGATAGGATCATCACCAGGAACTGAGTAAGATGGCACCTTGATCTTGGACCTCCAGCCTCCAGAACTGTGAGAAATAAACGTCTGTTTAAGCCACTCAGACTATGGTATTCTGTCATAGCAGCCCAAGTAGACTAACACAATATGGTTTGTACTGTGGTCTGTGTGGTTGCACCACCCCCCAGAACCTTTCAGAAGCTGTTGTGTTAAGTGACATTTTCTATGTATGCATCCTTACATTGTTCGACTCAACTTGGCTAAATTTATGGTGGCACTTCGGACATTGTAGTACATGTTTGATATGCTAAGATACTGTTTATCACATTATTGGTCTAATAATAATTCATTTTATTGTTAGAGAATTATTAAGTAATTCCTATGTCTCCTGGTACATAGTAATTATTTCAAATGTTCTACATATATCATCTTATTTAAATGCCTTTGGTAGTCCTAGGAGGTCAATACTATTAATATCTTTGTTTTATAGATAATAAAACAGGCAGTTTGGAATGATAATTTTCTTATCTAAAACTATACACACACACACACACACACACACACACACATATACAGTAGCTGCAGGATTTGAAACTCAACAATCTGACTCCCCTGTACAGTTTGTTATAGTTCCCTTATGGTTAACCAATGGGGTGGAACATAGCTACTTACATGTAGGAAATATTAATAACTTACCCTCAATCATTAATTTATCACCTTAAAAGATGCTGGTGCCAAGCTCGAACTGCGCAATATCTTTTAAAGTCTGTGTCATTTCAAAATGTTGCCTTTGCACTGATTTTAATTATAATTTTTACCAAGTTGTTGTCAGCATGATTTAGGAAACTGGATATTTTATTTTGATCCTTGAAACTGAGAGAAGGCCTAGCGATTATCAGTGATGATCATAGGAAAAGGGGTGTTCGCAGTGGAAAATCCAGAACTATCATGTGGACCTGTGGGCTTAAGCATGACCTGCCTGCCTGCAGTTCTCACACTGGAAAAGGAAGTCCTACCTGCTCAGGCATTTGGCTGGAAGCCTAATGAAACTACCTTTGTTTTGGTGAGAGCAACTGATCTGTGAGGAATGCTTGAATACAGAGGAGATAAATGGGACATTTTCCAAGGTCCAGGTAACTGTCAGAATCTGTAAGGACAGCGTTTTCGGAATGTAGATGCAGAGCAGTGAGGAGCAGGAGCTGTGTGCTTGGACGCCTGGATGGGAGTGACTTTCTGAAGTTTCTTTTATTGGCTCCTGCAGGTTCCACATAGAATCATTAAATATCTTTTTTTCAAGACTGGGATGAAATGATAAAAACATGTTGACCCAAATACTGCTTACTAATCTTCTATTTCTTTGCATTGCCTCTTATGCTGCAAGATTAAAATAAAATAGTAAGAAAAATAATAATAGCTTCTATGTATTGAACACCTATAACGGACCAGGCACTGATTCAGGCCTTTAATAGTTTATCTAATTAATTTTTCACAGAACACCTTAGATTTGTATGTCTGTTTTTATTTTCTCTTTGTTTTTTTATTCACACTTATACACCTGTTTTTATATATCTAAGAGAAAACATAGGTTCAGCAAGGATCATTTCCAAAGTTCACATAGCCAAAAGTCATAGAATTGAGATTTGAACCTCTGTTTACTCTATATAGCCAAATCCAAGTATAGAAACATTTGGCAGTAGCTAATATATTGCATTCCCTATTCCCACACAGATTTCAACCCTTTTAGGTATAATAAGTTTCTCAATAAACCGATTAACTTCTTTTCATCAGGTTAATTTTATGATTTATTTTTCAGAACATCTCAAAGATTTAACCCAATGTCCAATTTCTCTTTATTCCATGAACTCTTTAGGCTATATTTGCTAAAAACTTTTATTTCTCAGGTTTTAATATTTAGTTTCACATACACACACACACACGCACACACACACAGAGACACACATATATAGCTTGACACTGCTTTAAACTCACATAAAGATAAACACATTGAGGAGAAACCACTGGTAACTTATGAAAATTGCTGCATTAGCCTATTCAAAACCCCTCAGCACTGAGAGATGGAATTTCATTCTGAACAGGTTATCTCTATTTGACTTATGAGGCCCAAATCCTAGTCTCTGGAAAAATTCCCTGGGATGGGAACTTAATACAGAGCCTCACACGTAAGCCAGACAAATGAGCCTTCTGTTTGGAGTGTAACATATATCTAAAGCAATGCTTCTTACACGTTTTCATCTTTTGGTCTATAGTACAGGCTTTGTGGTCACTACTAACAATTCTAAACTTCTTGAACAGCAGACACAAGAATGCGCCCTTCCATCCTTCCACGAATAAAAGGCAACTTTGCCTAGTATTTAAAGTAACAACAAATGTTACAGTTGTATGAAGAAAAAGATAGAATAATATCTACTGCCTTATTTGACAAATCTCAAAATCACATCTCACATTTGCCTTTATACCCGCCAAGTTAAAGAAGTTAGGGGTGAAGAAAAATGCAGAATGTAAAACAGAAGACTGGCATACACTATAGTAATCTGTTTTTATTACTTTTTTCTTGAGAATCAATATCTGAGAAAGAAGCAATAATTAGTTGCTTGTGGTGGAAAGCTTTGGCCAGGCTTGCACATAGTGGACATGAGTAGAGCCTTTTGGGTCCTGCAGTATAGGTGCAGTTCAGGGCAGATTGCCAGTGCTGGCAACCATCCAAGCCTTGAGCCTGGACAAGTGGCCTGGGTAGCATACTAAGTAGTAGATCATTTCCTTGATACATTATTTCTGGATGCTGCTATGTCCTGGGTATAAAAGAGAGTAGTGCTGTAGTCATCTGACCTTGGGGACATCTCCCTCCCCCCAGGCTTCCAAGACTATCAACATCAGAGAGCACAAAGGAAGCAATGAGGTTCAGGCACACCCACTTACATCTTTACCCTATGTAAACTCATATATATATACATATACTTTTTTTTGAGAGAGAGTCTCAGTCTGTCACCTGGGCTAGAGTACGGTGGTATGATCATAGCTCACTGCAACCTCAAACTCCTGGGCTCAAGCGATCCTCCTGCCTCAGCCTCTCAAGAAGCTTGAACTACACACATGCACCACTACGCCCAGATAATTTTTCTATTTTTTGTAGAGATGTGTTCTTGCTCCTGCTCAGGCTGGTCTCAAACTCCTGGCCTCAAGCCATCCTCCTGCCTCAGCCTCCCAAAGTGCTAGCATTACAGGTGTGAGCCACCACACTCAGCCATAAACTCTGCTTTTGCAATAAAGAAGAGTGAAAGTAACATTGAATTGAGTCCAAGTCATCATTTTTGCCCATCACCATAACGTGAGCAGACTTTGAAATTTGGCCTCCCTAACTTGTAATTTATATGTTGTCATATGAGATAACATATGTCTCAGGAAGCCCAACTGATTTAACTTTCAAGGAAAAGAAAACTTTCTAAATATGATGATACTATAAGAACTAAACAGATATTACTTAGATAAGAAACAAAATTTTTGCTCTCTGACTCTGAAACTCAAGTATCCTGAATTACAACTGCTTCCATGTGTTCAACCTTAGGATGTATATAATGTGGACAAGTAGCAGGAAAAAGATTTTAAAGCATGTATTTTACATAAAACACATTACATAAGTAACGGCAATGAAGATGAAATCTGTGAGTAAACACAATTCAAAATCAGGGATATTTATTTTCATGCTCATAGAGAATTACTTAAGAAATACACACGTAGCTCTTAAAAGGAGGAAAGTACGTAGGAAAGCATCATTTTTTACAATAACTGAATCTCTGTTATCATGAGGCTTTGGGGTTATCCAGCTGCTGAAAATGTAAGTTCCCCAAATGTCTTGGCTATGCTCTAGTTATAACTACTACCCAATCCACAATTTAACTATAAACACATTGTCTACTGTGGCAGGCTCCCCAAACTATCTTATTAGGGGTATACTTTTCATTTTCTCGAGGCCTCCACTTAACCATGATTGTATTATTTGGGGCCCTCATGGCTGCAGGAGACAGCAACCTAGCTCCTAACCTAACATCTTAAGTCAAAAAGGGAATTCATTTATGTACGTTTCAAGGGGCAACAGCTCCAGTTGCTAAAAGCACTATCTTGTTTTTGGACTTCGTGATGAAATAAGGTGGATGCTAAGTTTGTTACTGGTGAAAATTTATGGTGTAGACTGGGAGTTAGAGTCAAGCAGACATGGGTTCAAATCTCAATTCTACCATATATCAGCATTGTGATCTTGGGACATCACTGAACTCTTGAGTTTCTGATTGCTCATGTATAAAATTGGTATAGCAGGAAAATACCATGAGAGAAAGAGAAAAGACGCAATGCCACCTTCTCGTTCAGGGACCCTATAAACTCTGGGAAAAACTAGGTCAGAAAGAACTTGTGTGGGCAACTAGCTGAGCATTATGCCAGGTAAGGCACAGAGGTATTCCAAGTCATCCTGCTTTGTAGGTTGGGGGTTATTTAGATAACATGATGCAATAGATATAGCCAGATGGAAAAACGCAGAAATGGCAGCTAGACATAAGCAAACATACTTCTACTCTCACCTACTGAAATGGAGTAGCACTAATTCTACTCAGTGACGACATCATGGATTTAGCCCTCTCAATAAATAACTATTGTATGGTAAAGTAATGTTTATATGAGAAGTTTTATGAATATATACTATATAAATATTAGAAACATTTTTAGATTTAAATTGGTTGTTTTCGACATATATTTTCAATCCTTCCCAATTTTTGTGAATTAGTGAAAGAGGATGCCAAGTTTAAAGTTTAAAACAATAGACACATGAATTAAATTATACAATGGACATAGGTCACAGAGTCAGATCTCTACCAAGGAAATTAAATATGCTGTGTGTATTTAGGAACTTGTAAAGCCTGAAGCAGAGAAAACAAAAAGTTCCAGGCCTATAGGAAGAAAAGGAGCAGAAGAATTTTGAGTATGATCACATACTCAGGACAGTTCTTACCCCAGCTTCTCGGCACACGGTCCTCCTCAGGGTTATTGAAGTAGAAAATTGCATGTATACGTGGCACTTTTCCTTTCTAGTGAAAATTGGAAAGCACTGTGCCTTTCTCAGTATGCACAGGCAATAGAGTATATTTTGGAAGAAAATGTTATGTTGCTTCAGGGTAATGTAGTTCTTGAGACATAGCCAAAATTTTTTTCCCCAACTTATCGCTATTTTGTTCTCGAGTAGTTCAATAGATTAAAAGCCATTGTTAGAACTGTTTTTCTTATTAAAATTTACCTAAAATTGTCCTTTTGCAAATTCAGGCTGTGTTTCATGCCTAGATTAATAAAAAAATACTTACGTAAGAAGAATAATAGTCAACAGGGAAAGTGGTCATTGGCTAGACAAAGAAGCTCTTTAAATCTAGGGAGTTATTGGACTCATGACTTTTTTTTTTTTTAGTCCTTCTCATTTATAAGATTGAATCATTTCATTGTAATAATCTCAGCAGCATGTCTATGCAAACATTGAGAAAAATGTTTTTCAGAGATGCTACTAATAGCTGTTTCAGCTATGTATTGCTCTGCAAAAAGCCATTTCCAAATGCAGTGGCTTAAAATAACTATTTTTTAAAATTTTCTGCTAGTCTTGTTAGGGATCTCTCATGCAGATGTGATAGGATGGTGACCGAGCCTGGAATGTCTAAATTGGCTCACTCAGATATCTGATGATGGTGGGGACATCTAGCTGCTAGGACCTCTCTTTCTTCACATAGTCCCTCCATGTGACTAGATTGGGCTTTTTGTATGATAGTCAGATTTGTCACAAGGCTGGCCTACTTTCAAGGGGAAGGGAAATAAATTTCATCTTTCCATGGGAGGGGTATCAAGAACTTGTGGCCATCTTTAATCTGGCGTACCTCCCCTTGAATCCTTGAATGTTGTTAGTTAAAATAATCTTTTCCCTTTCCTATTAGATGTTTTATTTTCTTATTTCTTTTCCTGAAACCTCATCATTTGTATTCTAAAGAATACAGACATTTCAGAGGGAGTCACCCCTTTCCTTGTAGTATGCCAAAACCTTGGCATTGCTAGGGGGCCTCTTGGAGGCCAGGAGCTCGATTTTATCCCTGGGTAAATGAAGATTAGCTCAGTGAGGATGGGTGAGCCCATAAGATTACCTGAAAGCAGTCTGGGCAAGCTGGTTGAAAGGATCCCCCAAGTTTGGGCCAGGATCCAGCTGGAGTCCTGTGTTTGTCACTAGATGGCTGAGTCCTGCCAAGTCCACATAGAAGATGTCCCACAAACGGACGCATTACTGCTGACTCTGCTTGCCAGGGCAAGGCAACTGCTCCCTCCTCTCCACACCCACAGCACAGCTAGCACATCCCTGGATAATGACAGGTCTCATCTTTATTAAATAAATCACATTGGCATTACAGCACTCCCATGAACTCCTTGACCTTGCCAAATTTGTGAAAAGCAAAGCATTGTGAATTCTTGGCCATGGAGTTGAAACCAAATGCTTAGAGTGGACTCTTAAATGGCTGTATTTGTAGATATACCCTTATCTTAACTGCTGCATAACAAATAATGTGAATTTTTATCAAAGAGCAGCATTTTTCTTCTTAGATAGATACATGGTAATGCTTTCTTCTTTTGTTCTGAGAGGTCAGACATATAAAAGGCTTCTGGAAATTATGGTTCAAATGGGTCTTCCTAGATACAAAGCCCAAGCTTGTAAAATATTTGATCTCAATCATTACCAATCCAATAATAGGTTTCTAGACTCTTGGGTAGCCTTTGTCTAGTCTTTGGCTATAAAATCTGTTTGGAACTTTTCAGTCATTATAATAGTTTTTAGCCTTATTTGCATACATTTCAGTAGAAAATTAAGTAGTAAAATTGGTTCGGGGTCATGTGGGCCATTTTTCATAGTCAGCGTTTACGTAAATAACCAGGCCTTAAGAAGTTTACTTGTCCTTCAAAGAAGCAGAGAGAAATAAGTGTGAAAAATAGATGGATTCCTTCCCTTGCAGTGGAGATGACGAGGCCCAACAAAACAGTCTGAACAAACTCATATTCAAATCCAAATGGTGAAACGAAGGGCAGAGTTTTGTTTGCATAAGCCCTGAGTATTCTATGATGTTGGAATTAACTAACCATAGAGAATTCTAAGTACCAAAATGCACACCAAGTTCTCACAGGCGCCCCTAAAGAAAAGGGGAGTGAAGGGTGAAAGGACAGATAGACAGGTATATTGACAAACCACTCTATTTTCTTTCATCATCTCATCAGAATATCTTTGTGACTACATGGTGATAAAATTTTACATTTAGGGAATTAGGAAAGAGCACCAAGGCCTCATGCAGAAGTACAAATTTTGAAAGAATTAAAGTGGATGTCAACAGGAGATAAAGGCTACTTTAGAGGAGCTTCATCAGCCTTCTTTGATTTTAGTCCCACTGATTATTCTGGTACCTTCTCTCTTTATTCTTCCTTGTGTCTTGGTATTATTATCATCATATTTTCATGACAGTCTTCCTAGTGTCTTTATATTCTTATCATTATATTTTCATGTTTATCTCATTTGTAATTATCATTTACTTACACTGGTCTTTAATACTTTCTGTAACTGCACAGTGAGCATTCCAAGAGCAACAAAACCATGTCTTTTATTCCCATGGTAATTGCCTCCTGCCTGACACAGTGCTCTGGGTTTCCTGGCACTTGGTACATACATGCTCTTGATTGATAAAAAGGAAATTACCATGTTTTACGTTAACCAGAGGTGTAAGCCTGGCTTCATGACGACCACCAAAGAGATGGTGATTACTGACATCTTTTTTGCCATAGTTTGTATGTGTGATGTTTGAGCAAATAATAGATCTGCTTTTAAGTCCAGGATTTGGGGGAAACTAACTAAGTATGGGCATGCTACATAATATCTTTGGTCTAGTTATCTTTACCAATAACACAGGATAATAACAGCATTATCTCATTATGTTGTTATAAGAATCAATTGAGATAATATATGTCAGGTACTTACAGTGTCTGGCATATAGTTAGACTCCATAAATGTTAGCTGTGACCACTGTTATTATCACATGCATCATCATCCTGCGCCTGTACTTTTTATGTGCTCAGTTACAGCACTCACCGATGTTGCCCCATCCCTTTTTTTAATTTTCGAGCCCCCGCTAGCATGATCCCAGGCCAAGTAAATATGTACTTTAAAGTATCTATTTTGAAGAACTCTGTCATTTTACGTACAGTCATGGCTGTGAAGGCTTTTACAGAGCTTAAATTGTGTGCCTGCTCAGTCTTTCCCACCGGACATGTTACTGCTGGAAAACACCAACTTTTACAAATTTCCTTTTGTAAATAATTGCCTCGCTCTCTCCGTTGCACTTTTGCCACAGTATCTGCGTGAAATTTCATTTTACCGACTGACATTTCTACTGTTCATTGTCCTTGGTTAGGGTTGTCCCTAATCATGTCCAAGCCCCAAGGCCACTTGGTGGTGACATGTGTAAATAACACCACCGCCATAATGAAAAGGCTGGATCAGAACGTCTTGGGAGGTGAAGATAGCCACCTTCGGCTTGCAGTCAAGGGTGGGCCACTGGGGCCAATGGCCATTACCATTGTTTACTGCAGTTGGTCAAATATTCTTCTTTGGGTAAGGCGATGGCTTGTAGGTTGGGAATGTCTGACATGTCACTGGTGTGGTTTGTCCTCCTTGCAAGTAAACTTTTAAATAAAAAATACTCATTGAGGGTCTACTGTGCACTTTTCCTGTGCTTTTATGCAGACTCTTCGAATTTTATAAGCATCTATTCAACTGTATAAGTCTTCCAGTTCAAATCTAACTTTATCAATAAAGTTTTTACTTATAAGAGAAACTCATTAAAATAAAATATGATCATAATGAAATATATCATATAATAACTTGGTGACATTCTTTGCAATCAATGGGTCATATGATGATCATTATTAATCTGGATTTCTTTCTATTAATATCATCTCTCCCTCCTGTCTCCATAGGAGCTAAGTTGCCCTTGCTAAGGGTAGAACAATCGTGGCCAGGATGTGCTGGGGATTTAGTATGTGTGTTGGTCTCTGTAATTTTATAGAACTCTTCATGGATACAGGACACACTGGCACCTTCCTTCTCTGCTCCCTCTGGGAACCACAGAGGGACTTTCTCTTTCTCTGTGCTCTCTCTCTGTCTCTGTTTTCTTTGCCAGGTATGTTCTTCATAGAAATAGAAATCATCACATGAAAAAACATGAAGGTTAAAATCAAAGTGTTCTCATATTCTTTTAAAAACCTACTTTCTTAATTTTGACTTGTTTTACTTTTTATCTCTTATTTCTTTTATTTTTCAACTGATTCAAAGCTGGAAAGAGAATAAGATCCTAAAATAAGCACTAGCTTGCTGCACAGAATGAGTAAAAGGTTGTTTTTGTATTCTTCAAGACAAATATTAAAAATGACCAAGTTACAGTAATATTTGCCAGGGTTTAGAAGCATTTCTATGGAAGAAATAGTGGCTTAATAAATGTTCATGTAGCAGCATAAACAAGGGCCTGTCGGAGGCCTTCTTGGGAATTATCATCTTCATATCTGCTTTTAGCAGCCTGATCTCACTAGTTGAAGCATCTTTAAATCAGGGTGTTTAGGACTTAATCTGTTCATATAGAGAAATATTTAAAAATAAAAATGTATATATGTCATCTATCATATATTTATTCATTCAATTTTAGATTAGCTGGTATATTTGTACACTCTCACAATTACTGTTCCTTTACTAGCAATTTATGAAATACTGTACTTTATGGATACTAAAATAGTGAGAATAAAAATTTAACCATTAGTAACAAAACATGTGTGGCACTAATTTATTCAGTCCAGTTCTCCAATTGGATCATTGATAGTTACTAAAATTGTGCACAATAGCTTCTAAAATAAGTTTAATGTTGAACTTTAAGAATTTCAGCTAAATTGATTATCTGTACTTATTTATCAATGGAGTTGAAAATTCCTATATAATTTCTTCCTATTCAGATATGAATATGAGTGGAAAGAATAAGAAAATACAAAATTCAAGGGCTATAAAGGTAATTTCGAGAAACTATTAAAAGAAAGTATTATAACGTATCATTGATCAAAAAAATTGTTACTTGCACACCAAATTTTCATTTAAGTTGATGACTATTTAGCAATCATATCCATTAAAATATGTCTTTGTTCTAAAATTAAATGAGGCATGTATAGTTTAAAAATAAAGTAACAATGTGCAAGATGATCCAACAAAAACATATTTCTGATTCACTTCATATTTCAATTTATGCAGGCTATTTGATGATGCATTAACAAATTATAATAAATTTATCTCATGAGAATTTGACCCAACCCTCAATGTGACTTTGAAAAAAAGATCAAAGCTGCCCAGTCAAATTAATTCTGCATTGACATATTTGTCTTTGCCCATTGAAATTTGACCTCTTAACACTTCAGATATTCATTACTCTCCATTGTGCTTCCTTGTGAATGGATTATATTTTACTGAGGACAAACTCATAGTGACTACACCAGATGAATATTTAGAAATGCGAAAGCTACTTAGTGTTTCTTCAGGGGTACATGTTGTATTTGTGCTTCCTGCACATCTTTGGTCTGGCAAAGGACAGGGAAAGGAAAAGAGGGGAAGGGAAGGAATTCTGGTATGTCTTTTGCTGACTCCTTAATAGCTTGGGTTTGTAAAAGATCACAGATCACAAAAGGTTTTAAGCTCTAGTGCATTTGAGCTTCCAGCCTCTGCTTGTGCGATGTGACAAGAGTTTGAGATGCCCTTCCAAATGTGCCCAGCTTAAGTTACAAAAAAAATTTAAAAAAAATGTTAATAGCTTTGACCTCTTAAGCTATTATATGAAGAAAAGGCTCTACTCACTTAAGGGCCACCTTATTTTAATCTCTATCTTTGAAGTGAGTCACGTACTAATTTCCTCTCAGGAAAGTTTAAACCAAAATATGTTTAGTCAGAACAATTACTTTTTCTTTAAAGAACCCCAAACAGTTTGGATTTGTGCAGTATAATTAAAAGATTCCTAATTAAGGCATTCATTTAAAAAACGTGTGTTAAGGTACGGAACAAACTTACTACCAACTCACAGAGACTTCTTTTGCTTGTGCAAAAAGGAATTCTGCAGGAAAATGAATGAAAGTGAATACAATGAAATTTAGTATCTGGTTACATGAGACAATGAGTCAGTGACACAGTCATAAAAATAAGACGAGATCTCTACTACGGATTAAACAGGCCCATGTAGAAACCAGATACTGCTTGACTGATGAAAGCTTTCTTTATTATACTTTATTAAGATTTACGAATATTTGAAATGAGAACTTGTTCACTGTGCTACTAGAGGAATAATAGACAGTATTTTTGGAAGAGCCTTAGAGTTGTAACTATTTTTTGGTGAACAGAACCTAGTCCCAAAGCATATCCCTGATTGCCTTCTAGGAGCTTTGCATTAAAATAATAATAATGATAATGAAGCATTTAATGAATCTTTACTCATTAAGGAGTTTTGATGAGCTTATTATTTAGCTATATCTGTTATTTGAAAAAGCTTGAAAACTGATACAATCAGTTCTTTGGGGGCTATTCTGGAATGTAGGTCTGCCCTTACGACCTGTGACAATGGATGCTGGCCAGGTGACAGATTGGAAATCAGACAGATGTAACTTTATGTTTGTCCTTCCTCTACTGCTTTCTATCAACTCCCATTTTGACATCTCTAAAATCAGAACACATCTTTCATGGTGTCTCCTAGTTTATTTACAGTGGTTTTTCTTGTTGATACATACTATTGGGAGATATTTTGCAATTGATGGTGTGATAGATATGACAAAATGTGGTAACTTCTGTTTTCTGTTTTTATCTGTCAAACACATAGGATATACAAAAGACTAAAAAATTGATAGTTCATGATTTTTCTATCAGTGAGAAGCCATGACTAAATGTCAGCCTCTAAGTGTCGCTAAGAAATCTTTCTTACATTTCTCCATTTTCAACATCTGGGCTGGTAATATCATCTTCTTTGTCTAGTTATGATATTCTAAGCATTCTCATATTATCGCCTGGGACACAGGTGTAGGGATTTCTCTAGAAGTAGAATTTTTGAGGCATAGGGTATACAGTGTTTGAGATAATACCAAATTATTTTTCAAGTGATTAACCATTTTATATTCCTGGCAATTTATACACCAAATGTATAAGATTTTTTATAGCCCACATTTGGCTAATATTCAATATTACCAAACTTACATTTTATCAGTAGAGTGGGTACAAAATTAAGTATATATATATTTTTAAACTTTCATTTATCTGATTTCTGAGGTGAACATCTTTTGATACAAATATTGACCTTTCCTGTTTTCTCTTTTGTTCACAAGTTTTGCCTATTTTTCTGCCAGGTTGTTTCTATTTTTACATAATTCAGGATGATCTCCTCATCTCAAGATCCTTAATTTAATTGCACCTGCAAAGACACTTTTTTCCAAATAAGGTAACATTCTTAAGGTAATACTCATAGATGCTTGATTCTGGGGATTAGGACATGGACATATCTTTTTGAGGGCCACTATTCAAACCACCAGGGTAGGTTTGATACGCTCCTTGCACCCCAGCACTACTTTCAAGTCATTATGTTCCTTTATTTCTTTGCAAAGTTCCTGCTCATTTGAAGCTGAGGTCATCTTGTTAAGCCGTCTTATGGCCTCTCCTCAATTTAGCTTTCCTCCTCTTCCAAATTTACGTTTTCATGGATAACTCAATCAACATCCAAGTTCTTGATCTCATCCTAGTCATCACTACCACCTTTAACTTCTTTCCATCTGAGCTGCCCCACCCCACCGCTGTCCCCGTGTCTTGTTACAATTCTGAACTGCTTTACCCCTCACCTTTAATTGAAGAGATGTCTGACTCAGTTACCCCCACTGCATGTGTTCCTCAACATCTTTGAGACCTGGAGCCTCTTGATCCCTCATTTTTACCCTGTTTGTAAGTCCCTCCTCTCTTTGCTACAATATTGTCTGGCTTATAAAAAGTGCTCAGTGCTGTCTGCTAGTGATAGCAGAAGTATTAATATCCAGATTAATATACCGTCAATGTGTCCCCTGCTTTCCGGCCTTCTCAGTTCTCCTGTCCCATTGTCCTTCCATTTGCTTACCTAATCAAGCCCAAACCTAAATCAATTACAAGAAAGCAGACATAGTCCTTACCCTCATGGACTTTCAGACTGATCGCAGAGAGAGGCATTCAGTGATAATGAAAAGTGTCACCAGTGTTCAGAAAGTGAAGTGGAAGAGAAGGAAAGTATCCCTGAGGAAGTGACATTTAAGCTGAAAGCTAAACAATGCTAAGAACTGGTTAAATGAAGAGAAGATAGTTCTGGCAGGTGGAGAAATATGCACAAAGGCCAGAGGATCAAGTTTTTCTGGTCTCAACTTAGGCATTACCTTCTTCGAGTCGTCTTTCTGGACCTTCCTTGTTCAAGTCAGGTATCCTTCTTTGTGCCCCCTCCGGAATCCTCAGTTGTGTTTCAGCATATGTTAACAATAGGTTGGATTCACCTGTTTTCTTGACTCTCTTCTCCACTAGGCTCTGGAAACATGGTTTGGTATTTGACTTGTTCCCCGTAATATCTCAATGCCTGTAAAGTATCTGATACATACCTGAGGCTTAATGAAATTTATCAATTAAATTATCAGATTAATGGGAGAAAAGTCCCCAGAGGGCAACAACTCTATGGATATAGATGGAGGCCAAGTGATCTGCCTTGCTCTTGTGGTGGCCCTAGAGAGGGGAGCTATCCAAATCTGTTGCATTAAAGGCAATGTGTATCTATTGTAGGGTGTGGCTGTTATTCTAGCTCTGTTGAAATGTCATTCATTCTTCTCCATTCACAAGATACACTGATATTACCCTTCTTTATCTGATAAATCACATATAAAATAAGTAACATACAGGGTATGTTTGAGCAATATAGAGTACTCAGTCCAGTGGAGCAAGAGTGCTGTTTTTATATATATGTAGCATTCGAAGCACTTTTTTTAGTACCCACTGTGTCACTGTTTAGTGTTCACGCTCTGCAGCCATGAGGGATTTGGAAATCAGCAGTTCTCAACAATACCTCAGTATGTCCCAGTTAGTTGCAAGGTAATGTTACAAAAAGGCATAATAACCATGAGGCATTATAATTTGCCATTTATTTTTTAAAAAAACTAAACTAGAAAAAATAAAAACAAAAAAATGAGAAAATATAGAGATGATTTGAGACTTCCCTGCTAATATTACTAGTCTCATTAATTGCATTCTGATATGCTTTCTTGAGGGGGATAATCACAGCTATTGAAGTGGCACTAGGAAGGGAGCCTTTTAGAGGAAAGAGGTTGGGTTTGGCTGCTGGCAGGCACTGTTCTCTCGTTTAGATTACATTTGTTGAAAATCTTTACTTTGAAGTTATGCATTAGTTAGGAATTTCCCCCCAAGAGTTAACATTCTAAGTATTATCAAAGCAAATCTCATAATTTTGCTATGAAGGCACCAAATTTCTAGTCATCTTAGGGGATAAAAAGGTAAACCAGCCCACTTCATGAACTAAAAAAGGAAACACCCATCTCTCAGAGGTGCTGATTTTTAGACATTGTGGCATTCATGTCAATAGAGAAACGAGATTGGGTGTAGGCCTCTTGACACAGTTCATTTGAAGGTTGAGTTAGAGCCAGGTTATTTTCAGCATGGTGCTATCATGTCAGCATTTGTAACTTTGTTTTTAGTAATCTCCATTGATAATATAATTTAGGGCAAAATGGAGATTGCCATGTTATTACATTTCTGTAATAATTAAGAGGCAGTGAAGTGAAATGAACACTGGACTGAGAATGTGAAAGTCTGGATTTTTAGGTAAGGTTCAGCCACTAATTAAGTTAAGAGCTTTTTTTTTTTATTTCAGCATATTATGGGGGTACAGATGTTTAGGTTATGTATGTTGCCCTTGCCTCCCCACTCCCCCCTCCAAGTCCAAGTTTCAAGTGTGCCTGTCCTTTGGATGGTGTGCATTGCACTCTTTGTGTATGCAAATACCCGTCCCCTCCTCCCCCTCTCCCCTCCCCCCTCCCCCCTGCCCAACATCCAATAGATGTTATTCTTATATGTACACTTACGTGTTGATCAGTTAATTCCAATTTGCTGGTGAGTACATGTGGTGCTTGATTTTCCATTATTGGGATACTTCACTTAGTAGAAGGCGTTCCAACTCTATACAGGAGTATACAAGAGGTGCTATATCACCATTGTTCCTTAAAGCTGAATAGTACTCCATGGTATACATATACCACATTTTATTAATCCACTCAATTATTGATGGACATTTGGGTTGTTTCCACATCTTTGCAATTGTGAACTGTGCTGCTTTAAACATTCGGGTGCAGGTGTCTTTCTTATAGAGTATCATTTGTTCTTTTGGGTAGATGCCCAGTAATGGGATTGCTGGATCGAATGGTACTTCTACTTGTATCTCTTTAAGGTATCTCCGTATTGCTTTCCACAGAGGTTGCACTAGTTTGCAGTCCCACCAGCAGTGTATGAGTGTTCCTATCTCTCCGTATCCACACCAACATTTATTGTTTTGAGACTTTTTGATAAAGGCCAGTCTCACTGGAGATAAGTGATATCTCTCATTGTGGTTTTGATTTGCATTTCCCTGATGAGATGTTGAGCATTTTTCATATGTTTTTTGGCCATTATTCTGTCTTCTTTTGAAAAGTTTCTGTTCATGTCCTTTTCCCACTTTTTGATAGGGTTGTTTGATTTTTTCTTGTTGATTTTCCTGAGTTCTAAGTAGACTCTGGTTATCAGCTCTTTATCGAATTTGTAGCATGCAAAAATTTTCTCTCATTCTGTAGGCTGTCTGTTTGCTCTTGTGACAGTTTCTTTGGCTGTGCAGAAGCTTTTTAATTTGATCATGTCCCATTCATTTATTTTGGTTGTTGCTGTGATTGCCTTTGGGGTCTTCTTCATAAATTCTTTGCCTAGGCCAATGTCTACAAGAGTGTTTCCAATATCTTCCTATAGAATTCTAATAGTTTCACTCCTTAAGTTTAAATCTGTTACCCAACGTGAGTTGATTTTTGTGAGAGGTGAAAGGTGTGGATCCTGGTTCAGTCTTCTACATGTGGCTATCCAGTTTTCCCAGCACCATTTATTGAATAAGGATTCTTTTCTCCAGTGTATGTTTTTGTCTGCTTTGTCAAAGATTAGGTGGCTATATGAGGATGGTTTTATATCTGGGTTCTCACTTCTGTTCCACTGGTCAATGGCTCTGTTTTTGTGCCAGTACCAAGCTGTTTTGATTACTACAGTCTTATAATAAAGTTTGAAGTCTGGTAAGTTGATACCTCCCATTTTGTTTTTATTGCCTAGAATTGTTTTTGCTATGCAGGGTCTTCTCTGGTTCCATACGAAGCATAGAATTAATTTTTCTACATCTGTGAAGAATGATGTTGGTATTTTAATAGGGATTGCATTGAATCTGTAGATCACTTTGGGTAGTATAGACATCTTAATGATGTTGATTCTGCCGACCCATGAGCATGGTATGGTTTTCCGCCTGTTTACATCTTCTGCTATTTCCTTCCTCAATGTTTCTTAATTCTCCCTGTAGAGGTCTTTTACTCCCTGAGTTAAATATATTCCTAGATACTTTATTTTCTTTGTTGCTATTGTGAAGAGAATTGAGTCTTTGATTTGGTTCTCGGTATGACTGCTATTGGCATATATGAAAGCCTCTGATTTGTGTGTATTGATTTTATATCCTGAGACTTTACTGAATTCATTTATCAATTCCAGGAGCCTCTTGGTTGAATCCATGGGGTTTTCTAGATATAATATCATGTCATTGGCAAATAGTGAGAGTTTGATCTCTTCTGTCCCCATTCGTATCCCTTTAATTCCACTCTCTTGCCTGATTGCTGTGGCCAGGACTTCCAGCACTATGTTGAATAGAAGTGGAGATAGTGGGCAACCTTGTCTGGTTCCAGTTCTAAGTGGGAATGCTTTCAATTTTTCCCCATTCAGTATGATGTTGGCTGTGGGTTTGTCATAAATGGCTTATATCATTTTTAGGTAAGCCCCATCTATACCTATTTTGTTAAGCATTCTTATCATAAAAGGGTGTTGAACTTTGTCAAATGCTTTTTCTGTTTCTATTGAGAGAATCATATGGCTTTTGTTTCTGCTTCTGTTTATGTGGTGAATTATGTTTATAGATTTGCATATGTTGAACCATCCCTGCATCGCTGGGATGAAGCCCACTTGGTCATGATGGATTATTTTCTTAATAAGCACCTGGATTCGGTTAGCTAGAATTTTGTTGAGAATTTTTGCATCTATATTCATAAGGGATATTGGTCTGTAGTTTTCCTTTTTTGTTGCATCCTTTCCTGGTTTTGGTGTCAGGGTTATGTTGGCTTCACAAAATGTATTGGGGAGGAATCCATCCTTCTCGATGCTGTGGAATAATTTCTGCAGGATAGGCACCAGTTCTTCTTTGTAGGTGTGGTAAAATTCAGGTGTGAAACCATCTGGTCCGGGACTTTTCTTTTTTGGAATGTTTTTTATTGCTGTTTCAATTTCAGTCCTTGATATTGGTCTGTTCAGGAATTCTATTTCTTCCTGGT
>RJWJ010005823.1:0-24279 GCA_004363605.1 Indri indri
ATTGTTAATTATAAGTTTTCCTAAAAAATGGCTACAGAAACATATTAACCTTTAATTAATTCTAAGGAGTCTTTTGGAGACAAATGTCATAATAATTGCTTCTATTGCAGATTCTTTTCATATTTCAAAACTATGAATATGTATTTTTATTTCTTTATCTACTTTGTTCAGAAATTTTATTTGTTCTTAATATGAAGGCAGAAACTTGAGAATTATCCTTAATTCCTTCCTAAGATCAAGACAGCTAGTAGAGTATTAAAATTCACTGACTTCAGTGATCAGCTCCTAACTTGCTTTAAATGATCCACACAGCATTTGCATTGACAAAGAACAATGTATTTATTGACATATTTAAAATAATTAGGACAATAGTACAATGGGAAAATTTTTGACTGGTTTATAGCTATATGTAATATGTTGCCTATATCATTAGAGATTCTTAAAATATAATTAGTAAACTTTTTCCCCTCATGTTTTTCCCCCTATCAAGCATACAGATAACAGAATGAGAGCATTTATGTTATTACTTAGGAATCCACAGTGTAAAATTTCCACTGTTTATCCTGATAGGACAGCAAAGGTTTAAGAATGAAAACTTGTAGAACTTGTCCATTCCCCAGCTGGGGAAACATGAGAGATAACACAAGTGTGAAACACCAGGAGATTAATTTTCAGTCTGATGTGGCAGTAAAAAGGAAGTATTTTACACACATAATTTCCACCAGCAATTTAAACATTCATGTGTATAAAAATTATATACAATGCACAAGAATCTTGTTTCCTGTGGTGTGAAAGATTTTACATGCCTGCCTGTGACACTTGGAAATAATTATTTTAATTATAGATGTGTAGTCACTAAAGTGAATGCAGTTGACAAATTGATAGGTATAAAGTAGAAACAAAATATTAACAGGATGAAAAATTAAGAAAGAGTCTCAGATTTACTTAACTGTGTATTTTATGGTAGCCATGGTAATTAACTGCTCTCTATGGAAGAAAGTGATTTTCCAACATTAGCCACTTTTTGATGCTGAATTATTTTTTTAAACTCAGTTTATGCATACTTTAAAAATACTGTAAACAAGAAACAGCTTTCTTCTCCAAAAGAGCTCTATAAACACAATTACTTCAAAGAATTCCATTAATTCAGAAACTTAGGGGTACTGTTTAACCTAGGAATAACAATACTTAGAAATAAGATACCCTTGTAAAATGTTAAGAATCCTGCACACCCGGTTTTTACAACTTTGACCTTGTTTTCACTTTTCTTGATCATTTTTATATTACAAATACAGCATTTATATTTGCGATTTTCCATATATATTAATTCCAATAATTTATTATTTATAGATAGAAAGCTATGTTCACAATCAAGATATAGTCAGTGAAAAAAATACAGATGTTATCTTTGAGAACATGAAAAGAAATAGAAAAAGCAACATATGAACTACTGTTCCTATCCTGCTCCCTACATTATTTGTTTTTGTGGCTTCAGTTTTGACTTATGGAGTAGGAATCGAAGGTAGTTATACAAATTTGGTAATTACACATATCGATATGCAGACTTCTCAGGCTCCAGTGAATACTGAACATGAGTTGCATGATTTGAGTCTGGTTATTCAATCTTTCTAAGCTTTAGTTTTCTCCTGCCTACCTCATTGAATTGTTGTGAGGATTAAGTCAGGTAAGCCATTAAAAGCAAGTAGCACAGAGCCTCACATGTAGCTAGAGATAAAGAATATTAGCTATTATAATTATAATTTTTAGATTCATTTTAGCATCATATTCTAGGTTTTACAAAAATTAACCATTTGGCTTTATTTCTTTTCTCCTCAAAGCAGAGCACAATACAAAATGAACATAAAGATTCATTAATATGATTATAGCAACATGCATAAAATACTGTTTATTAAATAAATTCATTTTAAATTTTAATCAATATTAGGCACAGCGTTAGACACTGTATGATGTGCAAAGATGAGTAAGATACAACATGGATCCACAAAGACATTAGAGTTTAATGGAGACTAACAGAGAAAAAAACACTCATGACAAACGATTTAATGATAAATATAAAAAGCTTATTTTGTTTTGTAATACAAATTATGGAAGTTCTCACAGTATGCAGTCACAGAAACCTTTTGTTCCATAAAAAAACCTTTATTGGTATGAGTAAGAGATTTACTGTCTTTGTAACTAAGCTTCTGGGAGTCATGTAAACAGGAACTGGAGAGAATGCTAAGGATTATTTTTCAATATTCCAAGATATTTGTGGCAGGAATTTGTGTGCACATACATTCTTATGTTCCCAGAGATAAGTATTAATAGTAAGAAGGTAATAGATTTTTTCCTGAGCACCTACCGTGTGATAGATTGTTTCCACTTAGGTGATGATCACTAAGTCCTTGTAGTACTTTTGATTGTAGTATTTTTGTGAAGAGGGATTATTTTATAGATGTGGAAATGGAATTCTGAGTGTTAATATGGAAAAGGCCACAGCGTGCCTAAGAAGCTGAGTCAAATTTCAAATTCATTTAGGTTCTACTCCACATTCTATGGTCTCTTCATAACAGAAGAAAGTCTATTTAATTCCTACATTTTCATTCTCCAACTTGATCATTAGCAAAATAGACCTAATTCTTCAAATTTTGTTTTGTTTAGAATATTGATGGCCTTGAGTCTTATGTTTTTTCTTTTTTTTAATCTATGTCTATGGTGTATTTTCTCTTAAACATAATTTCCTAAAATATAAAGTAATAATCAGAATCATCTTTCTTTATTATCTTCACTATAATTTATATTATCTTTTCCATAATTCACCATGTTTTTCCATAATGTAGCACTGTTTTCTTATTTTATTTTCTATTGTCCTATTTTTTTTTTTTCTTCTAAAATCCCACTAAGAGTTCTATTCTCAATTGATTCTGAGTTGGTATATAATTTGTATGGTTTGGCTAATATTATGATATACCAATAATTGTCAGGTTTCTTCTACCTCGTATTGAAGTAAATAGCCAAGTCTATGTCTATTGATTCAAAGGAATAGGTGTCTTGGTTACAAATATTAAAGGAGATATCTTTTCCGGATTAAAATTAATTTCCCTAGATTGGAGGAAAGGAGAATTAAAAATAAAGAGAAATTGGTCTGTAGGTTACTAAAGAGAATGGATCTATTCTAGCCTCCTGGAAGCAAGAAATGGCAAGTTTCCACACTACAACTGTGAAAAAATGTGGCTCTTATTTGTGATTTGGTGCCGACTACATTGCCTGGGACCTCTGCTTTTCTCTCTCACTCCCTTGCTTCTTCCCTCCTTCATCTGAAAACAAACAAACAAAAAGCCCCTCCAGCTAGGGTGGTTTACTGGAAAACATGTGAAGGTTTTGGATCTCAGCATTTGAGACTACTTCTAGTTCACATGGATGATACATCTATACATCTGCTTTCTTTTTTTAAGGCTTAAACCGGGTCCCTACAGAAAACCATCATTTTCGCCCCTCCACTTCCTTCCCTACCACCACTGGCCGTGGGGCAGCTTGTGATCCTTTCGGCTCCCCTCTTAAATAGGCTTTTGGTGAGGAATTTGGGGTTTCTCCATATATTCTCTTTCCCTACTTTTTTCCAGTGTTGTTTTTTTTATTTTTCCTTCCCCTCAAATTCATTCTTTTAGTACCACCTTCATGGCCACCCAACAACATTTTTTTTAATATTTTCTCCTTTCTGGCAAAGAGTCTCTGACCTCTTTCACTTAGTGTTTTGAATTTGAATGTATTTATTCTTCAGGAACCTAGGACTTAAGTATTACATATTCATCCATGCCACATAACTGCATCTAGGAAGCCTGGACCCAAGGTAGGCACAGGATCAAAATCCAACTAACGCAGAGAGGCACAGAGAGCCACTAGACCCCAGATTTAATGATGGCCAAGATTACAAACTCACCATAACTAGCAAACTGTGGGACCAATGGCCTAAGTGTCAATGTTACATGAGACTCTGAAACTGTGAATCAACTTTGGAGTTGGAGAATGCCAGAAGAAAAACTGAATTTACTGCCAATCCAGTTGAATGGAGACTCAAAATCAGAAAATAATAAAATTAAATGGAGAAAGTAAAGAAAGTGTATTTGTTGCACATCTGAGTTGGTTTTACAGCTGTCATCCTCGGGGTGTAGGGGTTGGGGGTGGAGCAAGCTTTTACAGGAAAATAATATATATGATGTTATATATATATATATATGTAGAGAGAGAGAAATATGTTTAGAAATACATGTTTAGAAATTGTGTATGTGTGTGTATGTTTAGAAAAGGAAGAATATCATAAGCAATCTCAGGAAAAGGAAAACAGAAAGTAAACAGAAAAGTAGATTAAGAACATGGGGATAGTGTGGTGAAGGATGGGTAAAGCCGAGGAATTGTACCTACTTTTGTGCGGTATTTCAAATTACTCTTTCTAAGCAGATTCAGACTGTGATCTTTCTCTCTTTAATCCTGGATTTTCTGTAGAATTTGTCCTCTCACAGTTAGGTGGCTTTCATTTTCCTCAAATACCATCGGGCTGTCAGTTTCTCAGTCAGTACCGCCTAGCACAATACTTGAGACAGAATTTAACTCTTGTGGGTGAAAGCACCACAGAGATCACTGTATCAATCAGGGCACTGTGGATGTGGCATCATGTGTACCCTTTTACCGTAGAGCCCACTGAATCATATCCTCCATTTTTCTATGTACAAACATTAGTGTAATGTTATGTTATCATCTACTACTTTTTTTGTTTTTAAAGAGATAAACTTTGAGAGCACCCTTTATTCTAATTGATTCTATTTCCCACCATCCTTTAGTACAAAGCACATATTCCCTTGGAGCAAACTGCTCACATAGGAGTTACACTTTTAGTTCACTGAACTTGTAATTTATTGAAAGTAGGAAGAAGTCAATGTACTCACAAAAAGTTTTGGTTTTAAACAAAAATTGAGTCTTGTAACAAGATGAAGTGTTATATCTGTCACTATTACTTTTTATGCTAAACTGGGATCTGTAGATTCTTGAAAAATCTGGCTCTCCAAACCTGGAAGCTGTTTTCGTTTTGTAGAAAATAGAGACTAAACCTTTGGTTCAGAGTTTTGCTTTGTTAAACTTCCTGAGTGAGCCTTTTAATTATGCTAATGTAAGGCAAAGAACATCTTCGGGAATGGAAGTGATTGAGAAGCTGTGAAAAATGCATTAATTTCGGCCTTTATATCTTTATGAGATCTTTACATTTAGCATATAAAATAATGTTGTATCACTCTGGGTCGAGATAGGTATTTTCGCAGAAAGAATGGGCATTGCCGTTATAAATGATAGGGCAAAAGCATGGAGGTATCCTGAATGGGCCTGAGGAAATGTGGCTAGCATTAGTTTTCATAATGATACTTAATAGCGAGTTTTAAATAACAGATATTTTAATAGCCTGTTTTGAATCAGCGTTGTACCTCTCTTCAATCGCTCCAATTGTCCGGAAAGTCTTTTTCAATGTTTCAAAACTATAATCTTGTTAAGGCCAGTGGGACAGTAGCACCAGTGATTCAAAAGACATTTCTCGTGCCAGAAATTCTCACATCAGCAGTGGCTTCTGGACAGAGCAGAAATAAACCCATTGAGCATGACAAAGGAGGATCACCATACGGGTGTCCCCTGAAGGGAAGGAAATTTCAAATTTGAAGTATGGGAGTTGAGGGTGTACATCTTCTTGCCTCTTCCGTGGTACCATCCTGATAGTGGAGTGGGTTGCCAAGAATTTCTTATAACATAAACGTAGGCCCATTAAATCAAGAAACAACTTGGGTTCAACTGGTAATAGGATTTCACTTAAAATATCTGGATAATACTTAAACATCAGGTGTACTTTTATGTGTAGCCTAAATTTAAAATTACACAAAAGTTAATCAGCCTTTTTGAAAGAGGAGGATATTATCTCAGGAAGTAATTCACCCCAGCAGTACTACTATATAATATCATTCTCAGTTTGGAGGTTCAGTAGAAGGATAATGGAGGGTTTTATTCTCAAAAGAGATACAGTAAAAGTCGCACTCTGGGGAGTGCAATGAGTTGGGTTGTGGTGAAGAATTTTACTTTTTATATACATACATTCTGTACTTTTTGATTTTTTTTAACTTTGTGCACATTAAAAGATACTTAGAAAGAAAGTAAAGCCATAAACTTTAAGTTAAAATGTATCCATCAAATCTCTTTGAAAAGTAACTATGATCTGTAAAGCAGCAAATGCATTAAAGATGGCATTTTAAAAGAATTGCTTTGTGAAGCATAGATCCCTTTGAATTGTGAACAATAACACCCAATTTTCACCCTTAGATTTAGCAATTTGGATTTCCTTAAAGTCACATGCAGCCTTCATAATTTAACTAGATAATCATTACCATATCATTGTACATATAGAAGAAAATCAATAAATATCTGATGAAGAAAAATAAGAAGTAGTGGCATTAATTACAGTTAATTTACTTCCTACTTCATGGAAATAAAATATGCCAACATGATTTCCACCCTGCCTCCCCTTATAAAGTTGTTTTAATTAGTTTGCTTTAGGTAGAATATTAGGCTTACCTTCAGATAATGTTAATAACTGAAACCTTAAAAGGAAATTTAAATTATATAAATAGATATAGATTAACATTTGAATCTTAAAATGAAATAGTCTGTGAAAGTGTTTACATTTGTTATTTATTTTTACCTATTTCTTTAGATACAATTTGCTAACACTAAATGTCCTTCAGTATTCACATCCGTAGGGATTTTTAATAAACCTTTTTCACTGATTTTGATAACAAGAATATTAATTGACATGTTTTATTAAGTGATATTAAAATATTTCACTAATATCTTAGTGCCACATAACCTCTGAGTAGGCGTTTTATCTGAGATTAGTATTGCTGGTCTGAGAGCTCAGGTGAAAGCTTAAGTAGTTTTCTGTGAACTTTGGCTCAAAAAAGAAGTGATGACATTGCAAACCATTGTGAGTTTAATCTGTTTCTTCCCTTTATCTTCTTAGCTTCATCTCTAATTGATGAGTTTTACTAATACATATTAAAATACAGTGGAACAATGAAGGCCTATTCTCACATGCTATACAGCACATTCCTGGAACATTTTATGTATGGTTTTAAAATATTTGCCTAATTAAATTTGTTATTTCATTTGAACTAGAGATGTTTGTACATGGCATCTTTTTGTCCTTAATGATCCCTAAACACACACAACATTTAGTGGCCACATTTGTTTCTCTATTATTCACATCAGCAGCATTCTGAATATGGCGGTGAATTACCTGTTTGGGAATACAGTTTTAAGGTAAACCAGAATTTACCAACCCTGACACTTATTTCTGTGCTTTAATCTGACAGCATTCTAGGCAGAAAGAAAACATCTAGAATGAGGTGACTATGTTCTCTGTGGTTAAAAAAAAAAAAAAAATGCAATGGTGCCTGAACAGATATCCTCTCTACAGTAATGCCATGGAATTTGGGATAGCCTGTTCCCTTACACACATTATGGCCTTAACATTGCTAATAGTCAGGAACTTTCCTGTTTTCCAATCCCCCAAAGCCAGAAATATATTCCCCAATGGAAAAGAAGTATCTCTTTTTGGTTTGTAGGCAGAATGCGTCTGGGGGTGGACACCTGCTAGTTTAACGTTCTTTATATAGGCCAGACTGTAAGCAGAGGGATGTTCACTTGCCTCAAGGTATTTTTGATTCTCAAGTGCCACCTGCTCTAGAAACTGCAGCCAAATGTTATTTAAGAGAAATGGTGAAAAGTATGGCAAAGAAATCCTGCGGATACAGAGGACTATCTAAACATTGCAGCTACTCAATCTAGAAAGTCATCTGTATCACTTCGCTGGGAATGGAATGGAAGGAAGCCACAGTGCACTGTGGGAATTCTCTTCAGGCAAGAAACCACTTTCCTCCTCCTACTTCTCAAAGCTAGATTTTTGAGGGCATGGAAGTATTCTTTTATGTGCTTCAAGACTTATGCCTGCCATAACACTAGACTAAGTGGCTAATGCATAACAGTGTGTGGACTTGATTAAGGAGAATATAACACAGTCTCTGAAACTCCCTTTGTTGGTTGTGATATAAAACAATGGCCCTGGAACACTATTTGTACTAACTCTGCCTCTTAGAAGATATAGCAGATCTAGGAGATTGCTTTCCTCAGTCCTTCTTCCAGTCTCCCTTTAGTACCATTTTGTACTATAGAGGATGTAGAGTTAAAAAAAAAATTAAATCCATACTCCTTGCAGCTAAGACTCCAGCAGTGACTTAGTTTCTGCTGATCAGAAGTAGGAACTGAGTTAAGTGGGAAGAGAGGCAGTGGGCCATACTTTATTCATTTTGGAGTGAGGATCCATCCAGTGTTTTGTGGATCAGGTGGCAATAATTCTGGCAGTGGCTAAGGTGGTGTGATCCTCGAAGACATAGTAAGCTGTATCCTGTTTTCCTTGTTTTCTGATTGTGATTTAGTGGTCTTTCTGCAATGTTGCTCTACAAGCTGTTGCTGGAAATAGAGTCTGATTCTCCAGCCCTTCCAGCAATTTTAAGCACCCAGTTTCCTAAATTGAATCCCTTTATGTTTAAAACAGCTATCGTAATTTCCGTTAATTTAGCTGAACACTTACTGGAATACATATATGTATGTGTATTTATACTTAATTAAATCATTAAGTTCTATAAATAATTAATATATTTTCTATATTTCTATTACGAGAGCTGTTTCCAACCAAATGTTAAATAAATGTAGTTGTGACAAACATCATAGTTCTTAAGCAAATTGCTTAATATTCAAGTCTGCAAAATGTCCAAAAAGAATCTTGAATTTTTCTGTATATTGCTGTAAAGTTTTAACGTAGAAATTATACCTGGGATACAAGTAATTTTTATTATATTAATCTACTTAGATTTTCAACCAGTTCCAAGGTAAAAATAAATAAATAAATGTTATTTTACTTTATACTAATTACCCTGTTCATCATGTTTCCTACTTTAGATATGACAATGAATAACATTTAGTACATGACTACTAAATGAGTAACATTTAGTACATGACTATTTAATCTGGCATTAAACTAGATGTTTGCAGTTTGACAATATTTAATCCGCAGTTGGAAAGTAAGCATTAACATATGAATTCATATGCTAATAACTGATTTTCAGAGAAGTTAAGATCTTTCTTCATGTTACACAGTGAGCAAGTTGATTAGCAAGTTGAAGAATTCTGTTTTTTGTGTTTTTTTTTTTTTTTGGTTTATGATTGAGTAGTATATGGTCTATATAAGAAAAAAACTGGAAAAAAACCCCACATTATTATATTGTGTCAACCATTTATTTTACTTACTGCCTAAGAAATGTATCTTTGGTGGCCAAAAGTCATTAGATAAGGTAATTTGATAAAGTAGAGCACATTAAATGCATTAACACCTTAATGCATTCAACCTATCAACTGTCCCTTATGTCTACGACAATGTACAATTGTACAATGTTTGAAAAATAATAAATTGATAAGAATTTACTTCATTCTAGAATATGATTTGTAGCAATTTCCTAATAGTAAGCAATAAATTACAATGTGATATGGTTAATGCAATTATAAATGTTTCAACAAAGTGCTCTGGGAGCATAAAAAAGAGGGATATATCCCTCTCCCTAAAACAAATGGTGAAATGCTCCGTTAGACTGAGTGGCAACTGGGATTTGAAGGATGAATAAAAGTTTGACATACGAAGAGGGAAAATATATAAATAAATATAAATTTCAATTTAAATAAAGAGAATGACATTGTATACTAAAACTTCACAGTGCAGTGAATGCAGAACGAATGGGAATATATAAACATCAAGTAAATGTAATGCTCTCAGTGAGTAATTAGGTAATGTTAAATGAAAATCATAAATATAATAATCAATATTTCTTGTTTTATTAAGAATAAAAATGGTCCTAATTTGTTATTTAAACAAAGATGATAAAGATTAGAAAATATATTTCATTAAAATTTATGACTATCTTTTAAGATTGCTCTTTAAAAAGAGATGAAGATAATCTCTCAAAACGTATTGTATATGGAAGACTATAAGACTTGAGTGCCTTCATATTAAAACAGGTTGGGGCTGGGCACGGTGGCTAACGCCTGTAATCCTAGCACTATGGGAGGCCGAGGCGGGCGGATCGTTTTGAGCTCAGGAGTTCGAAACCAGCCTGAGCAAGAGCAAGACCCCGTTTGTACTAAAAATAGAAAGAAATTAATCGGACAACTAAAAATATATAGAAAAAAAAATTAGCCAGGCATGGTGGCACATGCCTGTAGTCCCAGCTACTCGGGAGGCTGAGGCAGAAGGATTGCTTTAGCCCAGGAATTTGAGGTTGCTGTGAGCTAGGATGATGCCACGGCACTCTAGCCCGGGCAACACAGTGAGACTCTGTCTCAAAAAAACAAACAAACAAACAAACAAACAACAACAAAAAAAACAGGTGGGGAGGGGGAAAGTATAAGCAAAAAAGTATCCAGAAGTAGAAGAAAACCACGTTATTTGTGTGATACAGGAAACTTTCCGGGTTATCATATTGTAAGAAATACGTCAAATGGTAGTATTTATATTGTTGTACATATCAAACTATCTCAGTTGTTCTTAACTGAGGATGATTTAACCTCCCGTTGCCTACAGAGGGCATTTGGCCATGTTTTGAGATATTTTAGGTTGCCACAATTGTCAGGGGGTTGTTCTTGGCATATAGCGGATAGCGGACATGGATGCTGCTAAACGTCCTACAATACTCAGGACAACATCCCCACCCTCACCAAAGAATTATCCAGCCCAAAATGTCAATAGTCCTGAGGAGGTTGAGAAATCCTGGAATATCTTCAAAGGTGGCTTTTCACAGTGAATTTGCACACAAATGGCACTTGGTCACACATTTTCTGAAATGTCTGGTTATGCTACAGGAAAACAGCTTCATTTAACTGGTCTTATGGTGAGTTTAAAATAAATCATGTATAAATAATTAAGAAGAATGACTCAAATGAATATGAAATCTTGAGCCATAAACTGGCAAGGTCAGAACCTTCTGGGTTTTACATAATTTTAATCAAATAAGCCTGTAGTTTATCTCACAGCTAACCTACTTCCAGAGGAGTGTTGATGACAAATACACAAGAGTCTAGGTCAGTGAACCTTTGAGAAATGTGAGATTTTTGAAAATATTATTCATAATGTATGATGGTAAAAACCTTATTAGAAAAGGAGGATTAAAATATGTTTTCTTTACACCCAAAAAGTATTTGAATGCATTGCAAAAAGGAAAAGGTCAATCTTTAAAATATATTTTATGATAGAAAGAACGATTTGCTGATGAAGTAGAGTCTTTCAGAAAAATGTATAAATTATTGAAGAGTATAGCTGGAAAGACAGAAAACTAGAATAGTATCATGTATTCTGTAAATAAACTCAGCAATTAAGGATGAAATTAGCCCCCCAATACAAATATCCTATTAATGTTTTATATTTGTGCATAATTTAACACTTCTTAAGACACTCATTTAACAAACCGCATTTGTTAAAAGATGAAATTAAGGTCTATTATAAATTCATTCAATTTTTTCCTTACGCTTTGCAATTTTCAGTGAACAATGTATCATTCTGAAGCTGTATGATTTAAAGTGTATTTTATAGTTCACTTTAATGTACAATGTTGTCATATAAAATTTTCTTCTAAAAAATGATCAGTAATAGAGGTGTGTCAACACTTGATGAAACATAATTCACTGTAGAAAGAGCAAATTTTTGCACATTTAAATACACCAAGACTCTACTTAAACTTTGAAGTTTAGGGTGTATGGGGGTAATTTTTCTTTCACACTGCAGTTAGTCATTTTTTTACTTTTCTTTTGTATACTTTTTATATAAACTACCTTATCCAAAATTTTACTATCATATTATGATACATGTCTTACATTGACATTTGCAAAAACCACTATTCCCTACACAGACACCCCAAAAAGCAAAGCCAATCTTTGTATCATCTATGAAATATCTAAATCTTCACTGCTTTTTTTAAATGCTGAAAATTTTAAATATTAATTGCATAGAATTCTGAGTTTATGTTTTCAAAAAGATACTATTGTAAGTATGCCATAGCATATTCTAGGTTCTACCTTAGATATATACTAAAAGTGTAATAAATGTTTAATATATCATATCTAAGCATAAGTTTTCTTTACCTATCTATGAGGAGTAGAAAATAAAGCTATAACTCAGTTTTCCATAAAGCTCTTAATGAATATCTCGTAAGAAGTAAAAGTCCCAGGATTGTGATACAGACAAAAGCATAAAGGTAAAGAAAGCAAAATATGTTGTCGGGCTAAGTAGGATGGACTCTACTTAATCACCCTCCCTTATTTTTTTTGGAAAAAAATATTATTTCTTAGAAGTTTGTTTAAAATCCATCAAGATAGATGAATAGGAGTAAGGAGAGTTCACCAATTGATCTGTGACAATTAAAAAAATTATGCCCTTAGCTCCTTTTTGTGGGGCAATGCAGAGAATTTTTAAGGTTCATTTGCAAATAACTTGATAGCATTTTTATGTAAATATTGTTCATCCTAATACCAAACTGAATACCAATCATTTCCTTAAAAAAAGGTTTACTCTAAAATATGTACAATTAGTTCTTTAGGGAGAATTTGTAATTATCAGTGATATCATTGCAAGAATATATTTCCTGTGCTTGCTCAAATAAAAAACGCCAAAACTCCCATACTCAATAAGTTCCTAACTGGATTTTGCTACAGATATATCAGAACATGTTGTCCTCATCTATTTCCAGAAAACATTAAACCACAGTTCTCAACAAGCTGTTCTCATTTATAGTACAATGCATTTGTAATGTTGGCAAATGGGAAATCCCAGAGTGAGTGAATAAACAGGAAGCTTCATCTAGCGTTAACAATCCCCTAGGACCCTATTTGTAAAGAAATGGCCTTTGCAAGAACGTGCACAAATGTGCAGTTTCATATTTTGTAACAAACTTGTGAATTTTATTCCCAATCTATTTAATAACTTTATGCTTCTTCACATACACAAACATCCACAAACTTCTGACTTTGGGTACATTTATGAAGATTACATACATATTTGGTTATATTATTATGTCTGCATGTGTATATGAATCACATATATTATATGTGTATATGTTATATAAATATAGGATTCAACAGCAGTTCTTGGGGCTTGTGCAATGAGGTCTTTAATTTACAGAAAGTATCAGCATGGCATGAAATGGTGTGAAACTATACAGGGTGGAGTGGTCCATTGCCACGGTAGCAATTTTTAGATGACATTATTTTCAAATACTACTTAAATATCACAAAATGACAAATATTTAGCACTCTGGAGTGCAGTTCTTCTCTGTAAGTCCATACCACCCTTACTGAAAGCAGTGAGGTCCAGCAGCATTGTTACAGTGTGACCGCACTGGTACACCGTTTTTTTTCAAAACACAAAATAAAACAACTCTATATTCCATAATGGCAACATGTAAGTTCTAGGCATATTCAGAGCATGTCTAAATAATGCAAGACATTGAGAACATAGAACATTCCCGGAATACTCTTAAAAGATTTGTCAGTCGTCGTACCTGTTATTAAATAAGCTTCATGTCAGAATTCTTATTTTGGAAGAACTATTCAATCTCCATGCAAAGTTCTTCTCATTGATAATAATCTCCGTATTTGGAATCATAGACCCTAAAATCTTCTGTTTTAATTGCGTCTGTCTTTATTCATTTTCATGCATCTTCAGCTATAGTGAAAGAATGCTTTAAAAAGCCAATTTTGGCCAATACAAACAAAAATTATTCATAAATAAAATCACTTCTACATCATTTTAAATTTATAGTAGCTAATCCCACGATTATGTTAGTATAATTCATGTAGGTGTATATAAGAAGTATTATAGAAAGAAAGGCAAAATCCCTCTAGAAACACGTGAGCATGCTGAGAAAAACCTTTTGCTTAATACCACATAATACAAAGTGCTTTAAAAATATTCTGGGATCATAATGATGATAAATTCTAACTACAGGTGGTCATTCATATGGAGATAAAGGCAAATGTTTTGGGTATGGATGAAGAATTCAATGCTAGATAATACATTAAATTTCTATAAAATTATTAAGAGAGGTAAAATTTAGAAAATACAAAAAGCTTCTGACAGGTTTTACGCAACAGAAAGCTCTGCAGGAGGACATGGTGTCAGCAAAAAACTTTACCCCTTTTGTACTCTCAGTCTAATAAAGTAATCTTAAATACGAAGAAATCATTAGCTAAAAGGACGAGGTAACATATTCTTTTATATAATTGACTTAAAAGATGGAATTCAAAAGCTTCTTTATTATAATGTCTGGATTTAAGGTTCTGAGCATGTGAGCACTTAAAAAAGCAAAGAAAAATGGGTTGATTTGGCATTGTCTGCGCATGTAAAGTTACACAAGTGAAGCACAGTCATTGGCCCAGGAGGATGAATATGCCTCAGTTAGCACTGGTGCTGCTTCAGCCACTTCGAGAAATAGATGTTCTTTTAAAGTTACGTATAAATCATCATTTTGAAAGTAGAAATTTATCATTTATATAGTTTATATAATCTGAGATGTAATGTTTGAGGAATTGGAAAGGAAATGAAAACATATTTCTTCCTTCAACCTCAGAAGCTGCTGGCTTGCACATCTCTTGCCTTGAGGTTTGTTGATGGTTAGCAGTAAGAGAAGAATAAAATAAAAGTGTTCCCAAGCCATCACCAAGGAAGTTTTTAGTGCCCCATAATCTCTACGAACCTCTCCAGTCCTAAATAAACATGCATTTAAGTATATATATATATATGCCTACTATGCTAACTGCAGGCTCAAGATAAATGCCCCAAGTGGAGTTCTCTGATCATGGCCCTGCCTGCCTTCACAAATTCTGGGGAAACCCCTGGAGTACAGTTAAAGAGAACTAAAAAAAAGATTAGCCCAAAGCAAAACCTAAGACTTTAAGATTGGGGTAGAAAAAAACATGCAGACCAACAAAACAAACAGCAAAACAATAGCAACGAAACCTTGAGAAATATAGCAGATAAAGAAAGATTATAGGGACCCAGTAATACATAGGTACATGCAAGTGGAGAGCCAAATTGCTCACAGATTTCAAATTAATTGAACTAACATGAATCTGGGTTGCAGATATAGAGATAAAAAGTTGTAAGAAACCGAATTCTATCATATTTACTACGCTAGGTTAATACCTGTCTTATGTCTGTTAGTGGTAGAAATTATAGGTGTTAGCTCTTTCTTGGTATTGGACAAGATTGGAAGTTACTCTAAATTAGTTCTTTAGTCTTTGATCATCATTATATGTCACTCAATAACAACTTCAGTAAATAGTCAGGTTGTAAGGAGTGACATCTGGAAAAATATTAAAGTTATGCAAAACTGTATAAAAATGGTGCTGCTAGAAGAACTCCTGTGATCGCACTTTATTCAAATTTCACATCTATCTTGCAAAAATAAAGAGAAATGTTATCCTTTAGTCATATTTATATAATATTTATATATTTCAAAAAATATAAAAATCTTCATCCTTACCATCAACAACTGAATGTCCCAAATAAAAACCTAGGTGTACAGACACCTAGATTTCAGTTACCTCTGCTTTTTAAGATTAAAAAAAACATCATTTTACAATTTATTTACAGTCCCTAAAATAGCAATAATAGTAGAATAACACAATTTTCCTAACATTATCATTCTCATGATATGCCAAGATAAAGTACAATATAAGATGTGATCAAACTAAAATTTTTAAATTCAGTCCATAGCCTGTATATTGAATTGCATATGCCTACTGTCTATAAATTATTATGAATCAGATTACATTATTATGTTTTATGAAAGTAGCGAGGAAATATTACTATAAATGGATAAACATAGAGCACAGATAGTGTATTAAATAGACTATAGCATCTAATGCCGATTTCGTTCAGACTTTGAAGAAATTTAATAGGATAATGAGAATTATGTTACTTTTGAAAGTTTTTGCATTTCTCATACAGAATCAAGAAACTTAGATTTTAGAATCCAACATGACATTTTAAATAATTGAAAGTAAGTATTTTTTTTCGCCATCAGAACAAAGTAAGAAGCAATAAAGTTAAGAAATTTTACAATGGTCACACAGCTAGTGACACAGGTGAGACTAGAGACTAAATGTAAAGACTTTGAATCCAGAATTTTTATTAACATTTTGGGTGTCCCTAAAAGATAGCTTTCCCAACAAAAAAAAAATTCTGGTTTGCCCTAGCAGTAACGTTAAATCAGTCATCAGAGATTACAAGTGTTTGTGTGGGTGGGGTGTGGGTGGGTGAGGGTGTGTGTACTAGTGAGAGAGAGAGAGAGAGAAGAGAGAGAGGAAGCATTTTGTGAGAAGGCAGTGTTGGAAATGAGAGATATTTTTATTACTATCTCCGTATTACTCCCTGACCTTTGCAAATTCCAGGAACGTCTTTTTTCATCAAACTACAGTTAAAAAACAATTTGCAAAAATCTGAAACAATAATTACAGTGTATTTTTTTAAAGTTTCCTTCTACTTTGCTCTATTCAAGATGTAACTGAATCTTTATGGATATGTATCATTTTATTTATGCCTAATTAAGTCTTCACTACTAAGAACATGCACTACTAGAACCAGTACCAGCTATGTTTAGCTTCACTTCCTTCCTGGAGATGATAAATTCATTATTTTGTACTGAAAGTATACTTCCTAGAAGCAGCATCATACTATGACAGAAGCAGAGAGGTCTTGAAACAGAATTCAAGATCTACCTCTTGGTCACTAAAGCCTTGGGCTAGTTTTTTCCCCTCCCTGAGTCTATTTCTTCTACTAGATGATGGTGGGGTCAAGAACTGTGAAGAGTCATGGGTGTTATCCCACTTGAAAGCTATCATGTCGGTCTGTCATACAAAGAACTTTATTACTCAGTGTGTGAGTTTCATGTTCTCATGTTCCTCTTCTATCTCTGAGAACCACTGGGGTGATCCAACAGGCCCAGGCAAATACTACACAGTGGGCTGTGTCATAGCTGAGGATCCCTGAACTTAGAAAACCCCCAGTCTTATAAGAGGTTTTCAGAATGTCTGCCCAACATTTGCCCCAGAGGGAGACCTTATCTTGATTATCTACTTGGTTATCTACTTTACCTTGAAATCTACTTTTTGCCCTGGGGAAAGACACTATTTCTTTCCTCCAGGGCTGTTTGCTTTAGAAACATCCTTGAAAAGATAGGGACAAAACCTATCACAAGATATAGAAAGACAAGGAGAATTGGCCTCCAGCAGGTAATAACACCATCTTTGTGACTACCGATAACTATAAGGTGTGAATAATGATGCTTAAAAATGTGAAAGTTATAATTTGTTATGTAATATTAGTTATCACCTCCATAAATTTTCTGAAAAATAGCTTTTGTATAATTAATAGCTTCCAAAGGTGATATAAAAGTCTAATTTATTAAGTAGTTCTCAAAGTCTGACACCTTAAACATATTTGTTTCATTTATAAAATAAATATGTCAACAAGTAGTAGTAGTTGACTGTCTTTAGTGCCCCTACACCTTTGATAAAACAGGCTCTGGAAGACAGGTGGCTCATCATAATCAGGAAATAATTGACTTACAATGTTTCTAATTCTAAAAGGGAAAGGAAATATCTTTATATACAACTATTTATTTACAATAATATGTTATTTTTTTCCAAAGTCCAAAAGAGAAGGCAGAAATAAACATTATTTCTAACTGGTTGTGGGAAAAAACAAAATAAGCATAAATAGCAATAAACATTCATACTTTAGAATTATATTACAGGAAGAAGGCAAATGATTTAAAAATACATATAATATTACTATTTTTAAACACCAGAGATTGATACAGGAGAATATATATTTCTAGCAGTCAAATGAATACAAGTAATACAACTAATTCTCTAAAAAGAATAGTGATCTTACACTCTTAGCAGAATCTTAAAGAACTATTTAACCTGACCTTAAAATTATCTGGATACAAATCATATTTTCCTTTGATGACCACAGCAAGTAAAGCATGAAATATTTCTCATTTGCTACAGGATATAGGTTGTTAAAAGCTCAAGGAGTGTAAAAGTATAAGAAACTAAGATTGCATTATACAATGTAATCACACTGGATCATGATAATGCATTACATTAAGAGATTGCAATGGTGTTAAATCCTTTTAAGAGTAACATTCACAAAGAGCAGGTGTGGAACATTTGGGCAAGCAAGACATAAAGTGCAGCAATAAATCATGACACTAGTACATCTGAAAAATGAATTGCTGTCCCCAGAGTGTGAAGTATAATAAACAGAGGTGCCACAAAACAGACATATCTAACAGTAATAATTTGAAATTGAAACATAATAATAGACAATATTCATAAGTTGTGTAAAACACGATTTCCAGAGTTATATGTGGTAGTTATATAAATAAGTAACCATTCATGATACATCTGAAATAGGTTTGGAAATTCTATATATGTTTATATAAAATTATTTTGCAAAGAGTTATAAATATTTTCTATTAATTTGAATTGATTTCAGTATATAATGGCTAATTTTATGTGTGGACTGGACCAAGGAGCACGCAGACATTTGGCTGGACATTATTTCTGGGTGTGTCATGAAGGTGTTTCCCAATGAGATAGCATTTGAATTGGTGTACTGAGTAAAGAAGATTTACCTCCTCAGTGTAGGTGAGCATAATCCAATCTGCTGATGGCTTGAATAGAACAAAAATGTGGAAGAAGGGAGACATGGCTCACTCTGCTTGATCGCTTGAGCTGAGACATCAATCTCCTATCCTCAGACTGGGACTTGCACCATCAGTGCTCCTGTTTCTCTGGCTTTGGGACTTGGGCTAGAATTTATACCATTGGTTCTGGTTCTCACGCCTTTGGACTAGGACTGGAACTGTGCCACCAGCTTTCCTTGGTTTCCAGCTCACAGATGGCAGATTGTGGAAATTCTCAGCCTCCATAATTGTGTGAGCCAATTCCTTATAATATTGTGTGAGCCAATTCCCTATGATAAATATCTTTCTTTCTCTCTCTCTCCCCCCCTATATATATATATATATATGTGTGTGTGTGTGTGTGTGTGTGTGTGTGTATGTATAGATACATGTGTATATATATATCAATAAATATATATATATATATATCTCCTATCGGTTCTGTTTCTCTAGAGCTCTAGAGAACCCTAAAGCAAACATATTCGATCTTTTTAAATGTTATTATTAAATTGCTTGACTAAATCTAAGTATTTCTGAAGTCACATTTATGTTATTTGATTGATACATAATTTTGTCACTTGACCAAGACGTGTTTACTTTTCCACATTTAATCATGATAATGACAGCATTCACCCTAGAGCAAAATAAACTACACCCAGTTAAGACTTAAGCTATAATATCCTTTATTAATGGGTACATAATTTTATTAATTGCTTCTTGTACAACAAAGTCAGTGGAAGTGGAACCACAAATGGAGAGTAAGAAAGAAATATAGACCAAGGCTTTTTGGCCAAACAATGATAAAAATAGTGATCTTGAATTTAAGGGAGGAAAGAGTTTCTGAACAAATTAAAAGTAATAAAATCCTGGAGTCTAGGCAAGTAAGAAGATATTTAGAGGGCTAATCTATTTGAGTTTTGGGGTACAATCCAAATTGCAGGGTCTAAGTAAATGAATGAAAAGGAATGAAAGTAGCTAGTGTTGGCTGTTGTCTCAGTTAATGACATTTCTATTCTACATGAAATTGCTCAGAAGAAATAGCTTAAAGTCATCTTTCCCTCCTCCGTTTGCTCTCATACTCTATAATTCAATTTATCGGGAAATACTGCTACATATGCCTTCAACATATATTCAGGATATGACTACTTTTCACTATCTGCATGGACTGTTAATGCCTTGCCCAGTTCACCACTGTCTTTTGCCTGGATTATAGCAGTAGCCTGCTATTCAGTATCCTTGCTTCAATGGGTCCACCTCTACCTCTTCTCAATTCAGCTTCCAGAATCTTCCTGTTAATAAGTAACCTGCATCCTGTCACTCCTCTGCTTCAACTCTTAATGCTTCCCATTTCTCTTTGAGTCAAATCCGCCTTTTAATGATGGTGAACAGACACCCAATGTAGGGTCCCATAATTACTCCCAATTTTTTCTTTGTCCTGCTCAAGAAAACACAGAATACCTTGCCAATCTGTGACCCAGCCAGCTGCATGTTTACCCCTGAAGGCTTGAACACAAGCCAGGGCTTTGAACATTCCAAGGCATTGATAAAATTGTTTAGGTTATTGTCCAAAACACTAAAATATTAAGTATGTTTCTGAATGTGAAGAAACTATCCCCTTCTCTGAACCAAATTCATTAAACCTTCATAGGAACTCCATAAACTGATCCCCTCCTTACAGTCATACCTGGATATGGCATTACTTTTCTGTCAGTCATGAGGATGCTGAAGCCCTTTGCACAGAAGTTTTTCTGACGAACGTTTTTTTTTTTTTTTAATTTCAGCATATTATGGGGGTACAGATGTTTAGGTTACATATGTTGCCCTTGCCCCCTTTTCCCCCAAAGTCCGAGTTTCAAGTGTGTCCATCCCTCAGACGGTGCACATTGCACTCTTTGTGTATGCATATACCCGTCCCCTCCTCCCCCCTCCCCCCTGCCCGACATCCAATAGATGTTATTCTTATATGTGCACTTATGTGTTGATCAGTTAATACCAATTTGATGGTGAGTACATGCGGTGCTTGTTTTTCCATTCTTGGGATACTTCACTTAGTAGAATGCATTCCAGCTCTATCCAGGAGTATACAAAAGGTGCTATATCACCATTGTTTCTTAAAGCTGAATAGTACTCCATGGTAATATGGAGATACCTTAAAGAGATACAAGTAGAAGTACCATTTGATCCAGCAATCCCATTACTGGGCATCTACCCAAAAGAACAAATGATACTCTATAAGAAAGACACCTGCACCTGAATGTTTATAGCAGCACAATTCACAACTGCAAAGATGTGGAAACAATCCAAGTGTCCTTCAATACATGAGTGGATTACTAAAATCTGACAAATGTTTTGGATGTATCATCCTGACATTTAGTGCTTCTTTCTTTGGAATCCCAACTGGCCCCATCTCAGGACAGTGCGAGGCAGTCCCTTGCAGAAACTCCCCTTTTACTGCTTTTGGGGTGACTCCAGCCACGGGTTTGTCCAGACACACCCAACCTGTGCTCCTTAATCCGCATTACTTCCAAAACCTTATATTCTGTGAACTTCTGTCTTATATTCTCGTCATTTTGACCTCCACAGTGATCGCTAAACACCCCTAAATTCCTGCATGACACCCCCAACATAATGTAAGTTCTATGAGGGAAGGGGTGTTGTGCTACCTCTCTAGCACCTAGAATAGTTCCTATCAACAAGTACACACTTTAAAAATATTTGTTGTACAGATGGATGGAAGGAAGGATAAATGGAAGGAGGGATGAATGATGAGGAATAGAAGAAAAAAGGAAAGAGAAAGAAATACGGGAATTGCTCAATACAGAAACATTAGTCTACAAGGATCTGTTTTTATAAAACAAATTTTCTATTGCTCAAGTTGGTAGATCATGTTTATATTCACCTAATTTGCAAATATTTTAACATTGTAAGTTCTGTCCTCTGAATCATCTGATTAATTTGTTAAAATCTTTTCCTAATTCTTTATTATGCTTTTGGATAAGATTAACTTTACCTACTTTAAAATCTAGAAACCACCCACTGCATATATCTACCTTTTAATATATCTGATCATATCCATTCAACAAGTGTGCATTATATACTTATTATTATGTTGTGCCAGTAGTTCTATGTTTTAAAAATAAATCAAGAAAACCCTTTCCTTAAGGACCTTATTTTATGATAGGGGAACAAAACATGCATACATACATGAAGGTAGAATATAACATACAATGTAAAAATTAAGATAAAGAGGAAATCAATTCCAGCTTGAGTGAGTTTAAGGGGCTCTAAACAAAAAGGGACCAAGATATAATATTCTAATGAATATTTTATTCTCAAAAAGATACTTACTGATTTTGGGGTAATTTGAAAAATAAGTAATTATGGAACTAGCACAACTTCATTCTTAGGAAGTCAGGAAGGGATACCAAAGGAATTTTTAGTAGTCCATCTTTCCCAGAGAAAACAGTTTAAATTAAACATAAAACACATTTAATAAATAGTTGTTTTATGAAATCTTATAATATTAAATGTAAATTCAGTGATAAACCTAGGAGTGTATCACATATGCTTTTACAGTTCATGTCTAGATTAGCAAACCCATTTTATACTGTACTGAATGCCCTTTAGAGTTATTTTAATCTCATTGTCCAAGAACGTAAATAGGGCACAACTGGAATGGGATCTCCTCAATACCTTTATAAAATTATTATGGAGTTAGACATTCATAGAGAATTAAAATTGACTTTATAGGTCACTCTTCCCAGAGTGGCCCAGTTTAGAAGAGAGCAAACCTGAGGTCACAAACAGAGGGACAGGCAAGGATATCATATCACAAGTTCTAGAGTCTGTGCCTTAGAAGTATCCCTTAAAATAAGAATGTTAAGAGTAGAATCCTTGTGGAGTTGTTACAACTAAGCCTATAAGCCATTCAGAGCGTAACTGTGGTTTGGATGGAGAATTTGAAGGTAAAGATGTGATGGCAGTTTTTTTAAATGACCCTTCTTTCTTTAATATGATACCACTGTTCATGCACTTTACTATTACCATAGGTCACTTGCAACACCAGTAAGTGACAAGAGTAATAACGTACATTTCTTACATTTTATAATAATCGAGAATAAAAGTAAGATATATGCTATATTGTAAAAGACAATTGTAACCTTCCACACAAGTAATTTATTTTGAATATAAAATTAAAAGATGATTATTTTAAACTGGAAAACAAAATCTAAAGTACATAATGCAAGGACCAGAGAATTTTAAATATCCATTAGTGAAGTAATAACTAATCAAAAGTGGAGTAGAATTGACCAATTTTTTGCCTCTCATTAAACAGTTGTCATGTTTTCTTCAAGTTGCTTTTGAAATTTTATTTATCTTTGAAGAAAAGAGGTTGGTACAGCTAGTCTCTCTCTTAGATTCTTTTTTTCTTCAAAAATTGTAAGACTTTTTAAAAAATCTGGCTTCAACACCAAGTATCATTCTTTTAAAATTCAAAACTTATTTTGTCATGACACAACTCATTTGATAATAAAGACTTATAACTAGTGTTACTAATAAAACCATGGCTATAAATTATCTGGTTTGGCACTCTTGTAGATATATGGGTGGGAAAAATCACCATAAATTTGATTAACTTTAAATATGGAGTTCCTACAGCCTAAATTATTGCTTGGAAGCAAGATATTTTGATATGCATTAATAAATTGCTATTGTTTCATATATGAAAAACATATTTTTGACATTATATTTTACATTTAACAAGAAGTATAATAACACAATGGAAAATATTTGTTTTCTGTAAGAAATCCTTCTTATATGGGCATAAGAAAAAGGGAGGAAAGAACGTAAAATTTTTTGCACTGCGTAATAAAATATTTTGATTTGTATCACCCGATGGAGACTCTCTATCACTCAGATTTATGTTCTCAAAGTTTTACCGGATGTATTATGTATTCTTTGATACTCAGTAGTAACTTGTTTTCCAAAACAGGAACATTATGATTGAAACTTCATTTATACTTGAACTGAAATCAATGTTTAAATAAGTAAGTTTTTTAAAAGGCCAAAAAAATATGATATAAACATTTTTGGGCAAAACCTGAAAATGTCTTAGCACAGATTCACTAAGATATAAGTAGCAGAACAAAGAACATATTTAGCTTAGATTTTTACAGTTAATATAGAGAAAGGAATTAATTATATATTATACTTTCATCGTACTATATTATCTTATTTGAATAAAATAAATAATAAAAGTAAATTTCATATGAATATTTTAATAATTATTTAGTTTTAAAACCTATTCAGCAATGTTTATATATTTCAAATTCTATACAAACAATGCTTTATTTTTTTAATTTGATAAAAGACCGTATGGTTCATAAAACTGAAAACT
>RJWJ010005823.1:24379-66336 GCA_004363605.1 Indri indri
AATATAGAGAAAGGAATTAATTATATATTATACTTTCATCATACTATATTATCTCATTTGAATAAAATAAATAAAAGTAAATTTCATATGAATATTTTAATAATTATTTAGTTTTAAAACCTATTCAGCAATGTTTATATATTTCAAATTCTATACAAACCATGCTTTATTTTTTTAATTTGATAAAAGACAGTATGGTTCATAAAACTGAAAACTTTGCTATATGAAATCCATTCAAATGTGATCTAGGAAAAAAAAACTATGATGGGTTATAAAACTATGAGTATTAAATGATTTTCACCATCAAAATTTATAAATTACCTGTACATGCTTATTAATTCTTCACCTATTTCTCTTTACTGAAGTATGTATTTAAGTATTATTGATAATAGATTATTTGGGGGTAAATACGCTTATGAAAAATATCAGCAAGCTCGATATATGATAACATTCACACTGTATATGCAAGAACATCAATTTTATGATTAAGGCAACATTAATCTTAGTTTTTATTACATTTAAGATGTGTGCTTTTCATTTTTTTTTTTTTTTTTTCTATTCGAAGCAATAAATGTGGATTTCCACTTTAGGCCAAGATAAAGTAAGAGGAACTGAAACTTTGCAGCAACCGAAAAATCAGACAGAATATATGAAACAACTTTCTTCAAGATGAGATTTAGGCACTGAAGGACAGTGATCCCTAGGAGATGGGAAATAAATGAGTAAAATCTATGATTACATCAGTTTACTGCCTCGGAGACTTTCCAGGCTGTAGTACAGGGAAGGTAAACTCAGGCAAAGCTCAGCAAACTCCCTGAATTGAGAAGACAGACCTGCGAGACTGGGGATTCAGAGTCAGAGTTTGCAAGACAGTATCACAGACAGGACAGAATTTCACAGACAAAGAACCGCAGAGTCTTGCAACGGGGCCTCCCAAGTATTCATCAAAGTACTGACCAGTACAGGCATTTCAGGAAGCTACCCAAGCTAGAGGAAAGAACTATCTGAAAAAATTAAGGAGCACAGTGCCTGGCATTCACATCTGTCATGCAGAAGAGTGACTGCTTTCACTAGCCAGACTTCAAATCTCATAATTCACAAGGACTGGGTGCAATGCCTAGAAGAATTGTGCCTTATAGTGTTGGGGAATAATTTGCCCAAGATTGAACATCACACTCTGGTGTACCTAACAGATATTAAAAGTAAGACCCTAAAAAATAAAACTCTTTCCAAGCAACTAAAGTAACTTTGATAATAATGCACAAAATATTAATAGGACTAAAAATATTGAGGAAATAACACAAAATTCACACTGCCTGGTATCCAGTCAACAAATACATGCCATGCAAAAAAGGCAAGGAAATAAAAACCCCATAATGAAGGATAAAATTGTATCAGTCAATATTGACTCAAATAACAGATTTTAGAATGGGCAATCATATCTATCAAAACAATTATTTTTACTATATTTCGAATGTCCAATAAGTTGAGACTCAGAGGATATAAAATATTATACTACAATATCTACGGTGAAATATACACAAGGCAGGATTAGCAGTAGATTGTACTTTCCAGAAGAAAAGATAAATTCCTTTAAAACAGCAATAGAAACTATCCAAAATGAAACACATAGAGAAGTGAGAATTTAGAATAAATGAAAAAGTATTAAGTGAGCTTGGGAACAACTTCAAGTGCCCTAATATAACTGTAGTTAGATTCTCCAAACCATAGGAGTGGGAGAACAAAAAAACCTAACTTGAAGAAATAAGTAAGAACTTCCCAAACTTCATAAAACAATAAACCCACAGGTCTAAGCCAGCAAAAGTCAAATGGAACAATAAAAAATACTTTGCTAGTCCAAAAGGAGGCAGAAAAACTATTACCTCAGGCACAAGAAACATGAAGAAAACTGCACTAAGGCACATCATAATCAAATTGCTCAAAACCAGTGATAAAGAAAAAATTTTTTTAAAAAGCCAGAGGAAAACAACACATTGCATACAGAAAAACAAATGTGTTTTAAACGACAATAGATTTCTTGCCAAAACAATGCATGATAGAAGATAGTGGAGCAAGGTCTTTAAAGTACTGAAAGAAGAATGGATCTAGAATTCTGTAAGCATTGAAGATATATTTAAAAAGCAAAGGGGAAATAATTTTTTCAGGCACAGAACAGCTAAAGAATTCACCACAAGGAGACTCACACTTGAAGACATGCTGAAGAAAAGTACTTCAGGCATAAGGAACACGATACCAGATGGAAATATGGATCTACACAAAGGAATAAGGAGAACTAGAAAGGGTAACATGGGGGGAAAATATGTAAGATTCTTCTTATTACTTAATTGCCTTAAAATAATTAGTTGTTTAACCAAAAATAATAAAAATATATTGTGGCATTTATAACATATAGATAAGACAAATGAAAGAGAAAAATAGCATAAAGGCCAGGGAAGAGGTGTGCAATTATGCTGTCGTAAGATTTTTATACTATGCATAAAGAGGTATAATGCCACTTTAAGATAGACTGAAACAGGTTAAAGTCATATTTCATAAATCCTAAAGTAACACGTAAAATAACAAAAATAATGAGCTACATAACAAATAAGCCAGCAACAGAAGTAAAATGGAACAATAAAAAACACTCCAATAATCTAAAAAGTCAGAAAAACAAAAGGGTGATTAGAAACAAATAGGAGAAATAAAAAACACACAGCAAGATGATAAACCTGAATGTAATTATATAAATAATCACACTATAAATAAGTGTTCTGAAAACATTAATTCAAAGGCAAAGATTGTCAAATGGATAAAAAGCGAGGTCTACATCTCTGTTGCCAAGATGAAATTCACTTTGAATACAGAGGTACAAATAGGTTAAAAGTAAAAGGGTGGGCAAACATATGCTGTGAACACTAATCTGAATAAAAATGAAGTGATTCCATTGATAGTAGAAAAAATTTACTTCAGAGCAAAGAATGCATCAGTGATAAAGAAGATGATTTCATAATTATAAAGTGGTCAATTCAGAGGGCATGAGAATTTAATCCTTTCATTAAAAACATGTGTACCCCCATACAATTCTGAAATAAAAAAATAAAACAAAGAAAAAGAATTCAATCCTAAACTATTTTCAGAAACACACAAATACTTATGTCCACATTAAGTGTGAAACAAACAATTCTTAAGGCTCAGGATGGTACATGCAACAAGTTCCTTTTCAAAGTAACAAGAATTTTACAGTCAGTGACATGGGCATGATTCTAAGACTTAAGATGTAATTAGAGGTATGTGACCACATGACTTTCTTAGCTGATATGAAACCCTTTCATATTATAGAAAGATAGAAATGTTGAAATTACATAATTTAAAATACTGCTTAAGCATATTGATATTTTAGGAATTCTAAAATTATATTTAAAGAGAATTACTTGATGCCTGAACTGAGAGAATTGAGAGGCAGATTTTAAAAATTATGGTTAACTTGCAGAGGGTGAGGGAGTATTAGACCTGTATGTACATAATCTCTAAGGATGGGCCACTGTAGTTTTGATATCCATTTGGGTCTTGGAGGCAGAGACTTAAAAGCAACAAGGAAACCTCTTCCATCTATGCAGGGTAGGATCTAAAATGTTTTCTTTTACCTAGGGTCTATGTAAGGAAAACTACAATTTAAACCTTTCTGATATATACTCCAAAAAACAATGGAGCATGGTCCTCGCAAAGGAACAAATATAAAAATTGGGAGAAAAAAAGCAAAACAAATTAAAAAAACAAAACAAAACAAAAAAAAAAACACTGGCCAAGGTGCACTCCCAATTTAAAATTATAAGTCAAATGAGTCAATGAATTAGAATGAGGAAGAGACAACACACATAGCAAAAGGAAGAATTTTCACCTCGAATCTAAAACAGTGAAACAATTTGAAAGGAGTCATGTTTAAAATGATTAAGTAGATAAAGAAGGCATAGACATGGTAATAAAACAAACCAAAAAATTTTTTCAGTAGAACCAGAGAGGCATCTAAAAAGAAAAAAAAAAAAAAAAAGAAAAAATCCCCATTAACAATAAAAATGAAAAAATTAAACAGCAGATTGATATTAGTAATCTAGAAAATTAGGTAGTATTCTGAGGTAATCCATGTTACAGCAAATAGATGTGAAGAAACAGCAAAAAGTGATGGAAGGTTATGAAATATGAGACATCCTAATTTATGTATGTAATATATTCCAGAATATGAGAATAGATAGAATGTGGAAGGCAATTTTGAAATGCTAATAATGAGATCTTCTATAATAGAATTAAAAACTAAATCTTCAGACTGAAGAAGTATAGGCAGTCAAATTGAGATAAAAGAAAAATCCATGTCTAGACAATCTAATGTAAAAACAGTAGAACACTGAGGACAAAGAAAGACAGAAAATCCAGAATACATTTGGAGGAACAACAATTAGATTAATAGCTGACTTTAAACCAACATCATAAAAAAAAATAACAGAATGCCATTTGCAAAGCGCTTAAGGGAAACATCTGACTATTGAATTCTATAAGCAGCTATACTATCATTCAAGAGTCAAGGAAAAATAATGACATTTTATGATAAAATAGGGTGTCCTCAATATATTCTTGTTGAATGAACCATAAAGGATAGAAAAAGGAAAAAAACTGAATTCAGGTGGAAGGAGTAAGACAAAAAACCAATGGTAAGCAAAGAAATTCATATTTTAATATGTTTCAATGGATTGTCTTTAGGAATACTAGCAGAAATATTTTCCAATGATAAGTTAAAAACAAAGTAGAATAAAGTAATGTAGAATAATAACAGGGCTTTCATGTGGGGCTAATCAGTGTTCAACTATTCTGATGTCCTGGTGGGGGATAGAGTTACTAGCCAGTTTTGCACATTGAGAATACTTGTTAAAAATATAAGAATAACTTATATAAGACCAGAAAAAGAATGTACAATTTGAAATAGGTATTGAGGACATTGCACTCAATAGGTAGATTTTTATCCCTCAGTCCCCTCACACTGCGCCCCATTTTAGTTCCCAATGTCCATTACTGCTCTTCGTATATCCTTCTTTTAGCTCCCAATTATAAGTGAGAACATGCGGTATCTGTTTTTCCATATCTGAGATACTTAGGATAATGGTCGCCAGCTTCCTCCAAGTTGCTGCAAAAGATATTATTTCATTCCTTTTTGTGGCCGAGTAGCACCCCGTGGTATATATCTACCACATTTTCTTTAGCCACTCATCAGTTGATGGGCACTTAGATTGATTTTGTATCTTTGTTACTGTGAATTGTGCTGTGATAAACATTTAGGTGCAGGTATCTTTTCCTATGGGTAGATACCCAGTAGTTGGATTGCTGGTTCAAATGTGTACAATACCTGGTGACAGATACGCTGAAAACCCTGACTTCAGTATGATACAATTTATCCTTACAACAGAAAAACACTGTACCCTCTAAATTTTTTGAAACAATAAATAAATAAATTATATCAAGAAACATAAATAAAATAGGTATTGTGGAAAAGGAATAAAGGTAGCAATCAATTCATTAAACGGAAGGGACAATAAAAAGAATCCAAAGGATTTCAAGATTTCTTTAAAAAAAACAAAGAACCTGGAAAATATATTCATATAATACCATATATGCAATCCTATATGTTATATAGCTACTAACATCCTATATAGAAAATAAGATGAATGAACTAGATAACTAAATTTTCAACATGAATAAATCACCCAAATGGCATATTAGTAAAAAAATGCAAATTGCCAAATGTAGATACTGTATGGGACAATGTGTGTGTGTGTGTGTGTGTGTGTGTGTGTGTGTGTGTATGTGTGTGTCTGTTTAGAGATGGGGTCTTGTTCTGTTGTCCAGGCTAGAGCACAGTGGTGAAATCACAGCTCACTGCAGTCTCGAACTCCTGAGCTCAAGCAATCTTCCTGTCTTAGCCTCCTGAGTGCCTAGGACTACAGGTACATGCCACCACACCTGGCAAACTTTTTAATTTTTTCTTTTTTTTTTTTTTTTTTTTTTTGTAGAGATGGGGATCTCCCTATGTTACCCAGGCTGGTCTCAAACTCCTGGCCTCGAGTGATCCTTCTGCCTTGGCCTCCCAAAGTTCTGGGATTACAGGCATGAGCCACAGAACTGGGCCAATTATATGGATATTTTTAAAAGTATATTAAACAGCTCTTACTAAAACTATATAAAAACTTAGAAGGCACAGATGCACTATAACTTTGGGTTGTTTATCAAATAACTCTAGGTTAGGGGAAAAGTAAATTACATGGAGTGAAGTGTTTGTTACATTATTCTTTACACTTTTCTTCATTCTTCATTTATTCTATAATTAGAAAAATATTTTAATCTGAGCCACTAGATCTTAAACATTATAAAAGCTGTAAAAGTGGTCCTGGCAGAAGTTACAAAACAGGAATATTTTATTTCCTTAGACACTATCTTTATTATATATTTCAAGTAATATCAATTGTGTTATTTCATCTCTGTTTCCCATCTCTCATTTGACAATAGCCAGTTTTGGACTGGTGCAAGCAGCAGATACTCCACTTTCACTGGTACTTGGAGTCCAGCCAATAAATTAGGTCAGTACTGCATTTCTGCTCACTAGTGTCTGGAATAATCATATTATTATACTATATCCAATCATCAAAAATCAAATGGTCATATCATTTTGAGAGCGTGCCTCTAGTTCTGATCTACACAGGGAAACTGGTTGAAGAGGCAGGATTTAATTACTGAATCTGTATGTCACCCTATCCATTTTCCAACCTTGACTTCTTTTCTTGGCTATTCTCTGACCCTCAAATGACTTAAGATAATTGTGTATTAAAAAAAAAAAAAACAGAAGGATCATGTCTTAGGTCTATTTGTGCTGCTATAACAATAACTGAGACCGGGTAATTTATAATGAAGAGAATTTTATTGTCTCACAGTTCTGGAGGCAGGGAAGTCCAATGTCGAAGTACTGGCATCTGGTGAGAACCTTATTCCTGACTCATCACATGGCAAGCGAGAGAGCAAGAGTGAGCCACATTATAGTCAAAAAATCTATGTCTATAATACAATAGATATAATGTAATAACTGGTTAATTGGGGCATCATCATTTGGACATGATATAATACTAATAACTAATATAGTTAAAGAAGAAAGAATTTTTCTCCTATTCATTTGTTCAGTATGACTTTCTAAAGGGAACTTATGTTTAGGTATGAAAGAGAGTTGAAATTGTTCATTTTTTTCAACAAAGTTATATTGGATGCCTAATATGTACCAGATAATTTGCTGAATGATACGGATGTAAAGATTAAAGAGCAGACCTTGACATTGTGTACACCAACAGTATACTGACACTACATAATGTAGTAAGTACTAACACAGAAGAATGCATGAAGTACCTGGAAGCATATTAAATTAAGAATGCATATTAGAAAAGGGGAAGTTAAAGGGCATTCCTAGGAGAGAGACTTATGTGTGTAACATGGTGGATTCAAGGAGCCCTGAGTAGTTCAGTTCATTATTAAAATATAGGTTATGAATACTAAAGATGCAACTGGAAACACATGGACCCATCCTGAGAAGATTTAAGAGCACTTTGTGAAATAAACAAAATTTAGGCACATGTGATTTCCAGGGAATTATCAAAATAAAAATCTTATATTTTATCTGGATGTTCTAGTCTTAACATGGTATGAATTTATCCCAGAGAACTATAATAAAAGCTATCAAAATATACATTCGATAAATAGAATCAACCATCCAACCTTATGGTATATATTATCTTGAACTGTATTTGGAAAATATAGTCAGCTGTACTTAAATTTGAAAAAGTTATTCTCTTGCTAAAATACTTCACAATCAAATGGGAGCATCAGTCAATTTATTGGTACTTTTTATTAAACTTTATTTTAGCAAATCAGTGACAATAATATTGGTCAAAGGGTGACAGCTTAATTAAAGCAACGTATTTCTCTAGAATTTGATTGGTAGAACTCTTTGTTTAAATGATGATAACTAAACCTTCATGACAAAATATACAGGCTCTCAATAAAGTTTCTTTATAAAGCTGGAAACATACACATTCCCTTGGGCTGAAGGCCACAAAAGCAGAAAGGCTTTTCTCTAATGCACTGTGCCTTGTAGTTTATGACTGTCTAGTACAGTAGGGGTTTAGCAAAAGTAAATCTCCATAACTGCTAGTCAAACAATGACAGTTAATAGAAGTTTTACCAAGTGTCATCAAGGTAATAATTAACGATTTATAGCAAAAAGGAAAAGCATTATAATAAAAAAGTCAGCAGCTAATAAAGAAAAGGAATGAAGTAACTGCAGGAGCACCGTACTCATGCAATCATCGTAAATAAACCAATAGAGTAACTATCCCTTTAACAAAGGATCTCTGTATCAGAGAAGCAGACTGCAGAAACTGGAGGAGATCCATAGTTCATCATTCATTCCACCTCACCAGCCTCCAACTCCATGTCCTCCGACCAAGGAGGTAATTGGTACTTAGATTTTATAATTTAATGCTTCATTAGGGAGGTTCTACTCTGTCAGTGTGTGGTGTTTTTTTTTTATTTCTTACTAAGCAAAAGGCAATTTTAAATGATTATCAGAGATATGCAAATAAAGATACATAGACATGAAAAATGCGAGATTGATCCATTTTCATTTATTAAATATAATTTTAAGATACAATGAAGTTGGTGCTAACAAAACATTTGGGCTGATAAAATCTGTCTGATAAAAGATTTTCCCACAACTAAAGCCACTTTAGTTAGGCGACAGACAAGCTAATTATTAATACTAGCCACAATAATCTGATAACTAGAGAGATGATTAGTTAGATAGAATATAGATCACTTTATAATATAAACATGCTTTCATATATTTTGTCACAGTTAAGCAAAAGAACCAATTTGAGAATAACAATCGTCTTCCAGACTATTTTATATATACAACCTCATCAGATCCTAATATCAGTGATTCAAACACTAAATCAGGAATTTTTGTTGTTGTTGTTGTTCTGAGTCCAGTTATCCTTACATGAACCCATATTCCTTTTGTTAAAATGCATGATCCCTAGAAAGAAATAGAGGTTCTAGGGTCCCCTGTTAGACTGTTTCTGACTAGTACATTAGAATTAATTACATCATTCTGATTACATATTTGCTGGGGAAGGTAAAGTTTGCCATATCATAATGGGATGTGTAGGTTCACTTGTAGTGTGTGTGTGTGTGTGTGTGTGTGTGTGTGTGTGTGTGTGTGTGGCGCAACTATGTGGGTGTTGAGAGAAAGCAGGAATAGTATCTAAGGGATGCTAGAAGGATCCCTCGCGAGCAGAGGATGAGAGGGTGACAGGTGATAGAGATGGCTGGTGGGATCAGACCCAGTGGAGGCAAGGGCTATGTCTATCTTTCAATGGTTGCTTTGTTACTTTATGTCCACATGGTCCCAGAACAGGAGAATAAGTGCTCCTAAATATTTGTTTAATGAATGATAGACAAGTTGGAAAGAAGTTCACTACATGAGACTCATTTTGCTAATTTGACTATTCCTGTATCATATGGAATGAAACTGCATATAAGACATTGTTTTGTTCTAAATGTTTTTTTATCCTCAATAATAAATAAAAACTTAATTATCTCTTTACACTTTAGCTCAGGTGTATTCAAGCTCAGGCAAGCCTGAGTGTATTCAAACTCAGGCAAACTCATATTCAAACTCAGGCAAGCCTTCTTGTGCTCAATACATAGAACAAAGACTAACACAAGGGAGGTATTAAATACTTGGTAAGCGACACAGTAAAAAAAAAAAATCATGTGCAAATACAATCTGAAGAACATGAAAGCCGAAACATTCAAATACCTCTCGTTATTTGGAAACAAGCGCTTCCTCCTTGTCTATTAGAGAATGGCAACAAGTAATACAAACAGACTAGGAAGTAAAATGACGGGAATCATTACTCACTCATGATCATCACCACACAGTTACAAAAGGCTGTTCAGAGAGGTAGTATTCCAATTTGTTAAGATCATAGACTCCAGAGCCATACTGCTTGGATTCATATCCCAGCTCCAACACTAATTGTTGTGTAATGTGCATGAACCTATTAACTTCTATGTGCCTCCATTGCTCTTGTGTACAATGAGAATTATAAAAGTGCCTATTTTATAGGAGTGGGGTGAGGATTAAATTAATATTATGCAAGATTTACATTTGGCCAAAAAAATACTTATTTACACTAATAAAAATGAGGTAACATCTCCAAAAGGATCAAAGTACAGAGATCCACTTGTGGAGCTATTGATCTTCAAGTGGCAAGTGATAAACTTTATACGATTGAAATGAATTAACAAAAAAAATAAAGATAATTATGTACCAACACTATTGTGAACCTTACTAAATTCTTTAAGTTTTTTGAAACCTATTAGTGACATGTTGATTTAGCTTAACTGAACTGCCCTCACACTTAAATTCAGTAATATATAAACACTAAGATAAATAAAACACAGTATTTGATAATCTTGGGACAAAATGAAAATGCAAAGGAATCAGCTATAACAAACTTTCCTGTCTTTACTTTTAAGCTTTTCAAATTGTTAATGAGATAAATTTATTTTAATTTCACATCTAAGTGTCTGTAAAAATCTCATAGTTTAAAAAGTGTGTTTAGTTTATAGTTTACTCATGCATTAATTCAGTAATACATATTGAAGTCCTGGGATGGGCCTAGAAAACAGAAAAACATTCTTTCAGCATTTTTAATATGTTTTGCAAGGCTTTTTATTAGTTCACCTAGACAATAACACAATGAGAAAATATGTTGCCATGTATTTACTATTTATAATAATAGAATATGGTTTGGTGAGGTGAAAACCAGGAAGTCATAGAAAAGTAAACTTCATTAAACTATATTATTTCAATATACCTTTCCCATTTCTCATTGATTAACCCACTGATGAGAATTCAGACAGCTAGATGACACATACACATGCACACACATATGTATACACAAACACATTCATGTAGACACCACATATACCATATTTATGTGTGTGTGTTTATTTTTCCTTGAAAATAAAGTAGAAATTTTTATAAAAGTTTGATGAAAATCTGTAGATATTTCATTGAAGTCAATTTGCTAAAATTCCTGAACAACAGTGTTATGATGAAAAATTAACAATAAAATCTTCCTTCTCTCTCTTTCAAAAAAAAAAAATCACTTCTAAGTTTTGGTGGAAAAAATTGTTGTTGGAGGCTGAGGGGCCCAATAATTACTCTCTCTTTTTCTTGCTTCAGTTCTAAGCTACTCGAAAAATAAGGCAAAGAAAAATATTTCTAAAGCTCATTATAGAGATCCTTGCTTATATATGCCAGGAATTATGTTTACTAAATCTAAATCCCAGAATATGATGGATGAATACAACCAGATTTCCCATGGGGAGCCTGAGCCAGTCACTCCTAAATACCCCTTTCACATCTGCCAATCACAATAGTCATGCTTGTGCCTGGAAATCTAGATTTCTAGCAAGACCAGGGAAATTTTCCTCAATTATTCCCTTGAATAAATTATCCAACTATCAGGGAAATTCAAATCAAAACCACAATGAGATATCACTTAACTCCAGTGAGAATGGCTTTTATCAAAAGTCCCAAAACAACAAATGTTGGCATGGATGCAGAGACATAGGAACACTCAGACACTGCTGGCGGGACTGCAAATACAAACTCTATGGAAAGTAATACAGAGATACCTCAAAGATCTAAAAGCAGAACCGCCATTTGACCCAGCAATCCCACTACTGAGTATCTACCCAAAGGAAAAAAAGTCACTCTAAAATAAAGACATTTGCACTTGAATGTTTATAGCAGCACGATTCATAATTGCAGAGATGTGGAAACAACCCAAGTGCCCATCAATACATGAGTGGATTAATAAAATGTTGTATACTTATACCATGGAGTACTACTCAGGCACAAAAAAACAATGGTGAACTAACACCGCTTGTATTATCCTGGATGGAACTGGAACCCATTCTTCTATGTGAAGTATCACAAGAATGGAGAAACAAGCACCACATGTATTCCCTAGGTAATAGGTACTAATTGAGAAAGTAAGGAGAGGACATGGATACATAAATTGATGTCCCTTCGTACTGGAGAAAACATTGTGAGTGGGATGTAAGGAGTCAATGTGGCTAAACATTACAAGATTCTATAGATTCAATAGAAAATACTAATAAAATAATTTTGGATTTTTAAATTTGTGTAATTAGTAATTTAATATTCTCCTGATTAACTTTTTTGCAGGTGGTATCTCATGCTTAAATATCCACTTTTTTTGATTCACATAAGAGAATATCCTCCAAAGCAGACATATTACAGACAGTAGTGAATATATTTTAAATGATTATGAAAACAAATAGAAAAATATTGTTACATGTATATATTTTATGGAATATGGACTTTTTTTTAGTATCTCGTTACATTGTAAATTGAGCTTACTGTGTCTTTATTCCAAGAAAATGTACTGACAGCAAAGGAAATGATTTTGAATGTATTCACTGGTTTTCGACTTAGGTGGGTCTTGTCAGAATGACCTGGACTTTGTCAATGTCCTTTCCCCTTTTGCATCAATTCTGTTATTGATGGAGAAGTATTATATCCCTCAGGTGCTTTGGAGTAGGATTTAAAAAAACAAGAAATACTGCTTAAGTGAATAGGATTCTGGAAAATAAGCACATAACCAATTCTGAGTAGAATGTCCCAGAAACATACAGTATCTTCATGCTCACTCTACATTACTTAAAAGACAGAGGTCTTGCAAGCACACCAAACTATATCTCATTCATTCATTCATTCATTCATTTTTAATCAGATATTTATTGAATATCCAGGCATGTACTAGACTACGGGGATATATATGGGGATAAAATAGTGAGTGAAACAAAACTATAATCATTTAATATGATCTTACGTTTTTCAATGCTATTTACATTTGAGATATTTCCTACTAATGTAAAGAGGATGTAAACATACAACTATAAGAAACTGTTAAAAACAGATAAGCAACAAACCATATGTATGCACATAAACTGCAATTGCTACGGGATATAAATTAGAAATTCGGAGCATTGAATTAATATGTGTATGGAGCATACACTCATAACCAAAAAGCCACATATTTCATATGTAAAAGAAGCAAAACAGATTTTTTTTTAGTTTCACCACAGTTAGTGTCCCTTAATGGCTAACTATTTACAATCAAAGTGCCTAGATTTGGACACTTTTCTCAAAGACAGCTTCTCAACCCTCTGTTTAGTGTCCAAATTTTAGAAATAAGAAGAAAGCATAGGGTAGAACAAGGGTCAGTTGAACTCATACACTTCTGAAGGGAAAAATCTGTTTTCTTTTGAAATATCTTTCTGCTTTCCTGACTGTTCTGCCACATGCCTCAGAATCAATATATATGTTTTTCTCTGATTTCCTTGTAATATCTTCTGCCTTAGAAAATTAGAAGAGAAGACTTGATCTTGGTCTTTCATTCAAATATAGATATGCAACTTTGCCCGCAGGGTTGAATTGTACTTCTGCAATCTGTATACATTACTTAGGTACCTACAAAATGAACTCTCGTTAAAAGTGTGTCAGACTCACGCAGTTGTCTGATTTAAGAAATAATTATTTGGAAGACATTCGAAGTATTTCCTTAACAATTATAAGTCTGACGTTTTATAAAGAGAGAGGTAAAAAATGTCTATGCGTCCCTCAAAGGAAGGGGGGAATAAAAACTGCCTGTGAGATAATTTATCCTAACAACCTCTTTAAATATGCGGGATAAGATAATTCTAATACATCTCAAGCATCTCAATAGTAAGTAGAAAGACATGCTCAACAAAAGACATCCTAAGAGTCAACTACAGAAAATTTACATTGTGTTCTTCTGACTCCATTAAAGTATGACCATGTAGTTTTATTTTTATTCCAAGTACATTAATCATTTAGAGTTCACTTCAAGTGGATAGGGTTGTTGAACAGCACTTTTGCTACCTGTGAACACTAAAAGTGATAGCAAAAAATAGAGTTAGCAAGGTGGCGTGAAACACAGTTTTGTTCAGGGCACTGAAGCAATCATGTGCAAACTTCATGTTGACAGGAGTGTGTGTGCATCATGGTCTTTTCTGTTGTTTTTGCCTGCTTGATGGAGTGGAGTGTTTTGGTGTTAAGTTTGGTTGGGTTAGGGTGGTAGAAATTGCATTTTTGTCTCTCCATAGGTAAGTGGGCATTTGACGGTACAAGATACATCTTACAGGACAGTTGATATCCCAGGATAATTGTTTTGACTTTGTATTTTTCTATGTCATTCCACTCCAATCTTTATCTCTACCTTCTTTATTTGAATTAATCTTATTTTCCTTACTCAGAATCACCATAAAGCAATACTGCTAAAATGTCATTCTACTTCTTTTTTTAAAATAATTTTTCCTTGGTGATTGCCACTCCAATTAGGGCTTCTTTTTACAAACTCCATCCAGATGGAAGAACTCCATCTGCTGTGATTTGTATTATTATTCTGGACTTGAATTACACACTTTAGTTTTTCTTTGAAAGTCCAAATACATTACTGAGCAGAATTCTCCTAGTTTCTGTTCTTTTCTCATACTGTATGATTTCCATCCTTTTTCCTATTGGTTGTGGTGAGAGCGGGAGAGAGGTGTCTTCACAAAACTATATTTTAATGGGCAGAAGCAAGTTCTTTCACTGAGTCAGTAGCAACATAGGTTGAGCATCCCAAATCCAAAAATCCAAAATATGAAATGCTCCAAAATCCAAAACTTTTTGAGTGCTGACATGATGCACAAGTGAACAGCAACCTTTTAATCAAAAAGCAGCATTGTAGGTGGAGACTGAAAGCCTACTGTTTGTTGTTGCTATTGTTTTAACAGCTGATACAGGTATTCTGGCAAGGCTACTATGCTGCTTAGTTAACCTGAACACATTGTTTTTTCACTGTTTCAATGGTACATCGTATTTTTCACTGTCAAGTACTTATGAGTGAATTAGTTAAAAAAAAATGATTGCTTATAAGCAGCATATAAATTTAGAGTCAGGAATGATGGTGATACCAAACAACTACAGACTGTTCACATGGGTGGCTGAGATAGTGACACATTTGCTTTCTGTTAGTTCAATGTGCACAAACTTTGTTCCATGCAGAAAATTATTATCATGAATATTGTATGCAATTACCTTCAGGCTATATGTATAATGTGTATATGAAACAGAAATGAATTTCATGTTTAGACTTGAGTCCCATTCCCAAGATATCTCATTAAATATATGCAAATATTCCAAAATCTGAAACACTTTTGATCCCAAGTATTTTGGATAAGGGACACTCAACCTCTACTATATCTATAAAGCTGGTTTAATTTGATGTTTTAACACTGTGAGTAGGTAGCATAAGTGCACATAGCAAATGCCATTGTAGGCAATCACACAATTCAGATACCAAATTTGTAAGTAGACTCTATGGTGGAATTTTAGGGAAAGTTACATTTCTTACTATGTCATGACGCACAATTGCTGTCAAATCACAGGGACTTATATTCTCTTCATTGACCTACACTTCTAATTAATGCAATTTAGTTGTGGTTTACTTAGTCAATCCCTTTGCTATAAGGAAACAGAATAATGTATATGTTGTGTATGCACACAAATGTGTGTGTTTATGTTTGTATGTATGACACTTAAGTCATATTTATGTAATAAAATCTTTATTTTAGATGTGAAAATTCAGAGGTATATGAGTTGATAAAACATAATATTCATTGAAAGTAAATTATTTTTGAAATTTTCTAGGGCAAATACAGAAAGTTCTTAAAATCGTCAAGCGTTCTATGTCATATGCTATTATATACTAAAGTTAAAATAGACATTGAGAAACAGTGCACATTAACATATATGCATCTTAAAGAATAGTGAAACAGAAATCAATTAACCTAATCTATAAAGTGGATATTTTAAATCCATACAGTACTAATATCCTTATATAATAACTATAAGATTAGTTTATAACTTGAATATCAAACTTATATTCAAAACCTGCCAAACACATTTTTGTGTTGTTTTCTTTACATATCAATGCTCTGAATCCCCTTTTAATTTGCCTAGTAGCAAATTCATTTTTATGGACATTAAATTTCCGAAGCTCAGTGTCTTAGAGAAGATTTTGCAGACTTTCTCTGCCATTCATTTATTATTCTTTAGTATTAATTTGAATCACCACCAATCCGGACACCTGTCATGAAGCACAAGCCTTTTAAGCTACAAAGATACTATGAATTTGTAACTGACACACATTGACTTGGAAAGAAGAACCATTTATCATTTCTTGTAGAGAAAAATATGTAATAAAAGAGGAAATCTGGTTGAGAGTTCCTCTTAAAGGTATGAAGTTTAAGGGGCTATTATAGGATTTTTTTGCTTCTACAATGAGTAAATATATAACCAATGCAAAAATGATCTGAAAGAAATCTGAAGAAGACATTTCTGATGATCATTTGATGATTGGTAAACAGAACAAAACTAATGAGTTTACCTGGGACATTAGCAAGTATCAAAGACAAAACATCAAAATACAGTATCTCTATTTAAAAATTTAAATTTTGGATTGTGCTGTTTTTGGTGGTATTTTGCTAGCAGTGACTTTCTAAAATGAATGATCTATAATATGTTCGATTAGAGTTTATGGAAAAGCCTGGACTAGCACAGCCACACTGGCCAGAAAGTTTTACCAGTGAAGGTTTGCTGGTGATTTGTAGATTCTTCAAATATGCACATTTACGTTATAGTTCATACTATAATAAGAGATTCTGACAATTTTACAAAGTCAAAATGGTAATATTATTTATTCATCTATTTTTTGCAATGTCACTGTATAACCTGACAAACAAAAATATAATAATAACACAAAGCTTACATAATCACCGGCTTCCTGACTCACCTGCCTTTTGGTTGCTTGATTTATTTCTCGTTCCATCAATGACCCCTCTGACTCTTTAGCAAGTCTTATCAAAAATAAATAAATAAATAAATAAATAAATGGAAATATGAAAAAAGAAAAAGAAAACAAAAAAACCCCAACCAATCAGAGAAACATCTCCCTCATAGACTACTAATTTTAACAAATTAAGAGAAAGAATTTATTATAATAAAAACAAGTAAAATACTCCAAAAATAAATAACAAAAGGTTTGCACACTAGTTCTCTCACTATTTATTCTTTTTTTAAATTTTTATTTATTTATTTATTTTTAAAGTAAAATGCTTGTTTTTATCTTCTCAGAAGGACAGAGAGAATGAGAGAGTGAAAGAGAGAGGCGAAGGGGGAAAGAGAGCAGGGAAATGGCATGGTATCCCCAAGAAAGAGAAGGAGGTACCAGCAGTGAGGCCAAGTGGCTTGCTCATTTTAAGGGGGATGAAGAGAAAAAATAGTGATGGCTGTGGGTTTATAACAAAAGTGGTGGCTCTTGACAATACATATCTATTCGCTGACTCATTTTTAATTTAATGGATATTTATTATATACCATGTGTCAGGCATTTTGCTAGGCAATGGTGATATAATGGTATTTTTTCTTAAAAAGTATATTTACCCTTAAGGAATTCATAGCTCAATATATTTAGGTTGTTGGACAGATAAACAAGAAATAATAACACAATGGTATATAAAGCTATTTATACATACCTCCTGACACAGATACATACATATACATGATACTTGATGGTAAGATATTAAAAACACTTCAGAGTTAATGACAAACATTTTAAGAGATAAGGGACACTTGCTATCACTATTACTATATGAAGTTTACTGAAAATCTCAGTAAATGCAGTAAGATGAGAAATAAATGATAGGTATACTAATTATAAAATGCAAACATACAAAATAGCCATTATCTCTGACAATATAGAAAGTATTTCTATGACATTAGAAAAAGAGTTGATTTCTTCAAAACAATAAAAATCAACTTATTAAAAATTTATGAATATTACTATATCACTAGAGTGTGTTTATATAAAAATGAAAGGTTCAATTCATTCAAAAGATATAGTAATCCCAAAGATGCATATGCCCAATAAATAGCCAGAATTTTACATACAAAATTGATAGAACAGGAATAAAACTGATAAAGTGATATCAAAATAGGATATTTCCATGTGTTTCTCTCAATATGAATGTCATGTCAAAAAAATAAAGATATAGAATTTTTTAAAGAACATAATTAATAGCATAGATTTAATGGACATATATGGAACATTGCATACACCTGATGGAGGTTACATATCCTATTCAAGCTTATATGAAACAATTAAAAAATGACCGACCACATACTAGGACTTAAGCATAAAACTGATCTAAAGAAATGCTAAAGAATCATATTCTGTGACCATCATCAAATTAAATTAGAAAATAAATAAAAGGAATATTGAAATTATTATATATTTGAAAATTATATCATTAAAGAAGAAATCATAATGAGATTTTTCAAACACTTAGAATTAAATGACAAAAATGCTACATATCACTTACTGATTAACTTAAGTGAAAGTGGCACTTATAGAGACATTCATAGATTTAAATAAATATATTAAAAAAGAAGAAAGGCAAATATAAATAAGCTGTCATCCTATGTAAGAAATAAGAAAACATAGTAGTATCTACCTAAGAAAACTAGAAGGATGGGAAAGGAGAATCTACAAAGAAAAAATTAATGAAATACAGAACAAAGACAGACATAATAGAGATGATCAATGATACCCACAGATGGCCTCTTGATAAGATTCATTCAATGGACAAAACTATGTTGAGATTTATCAAGAAAAGGGAGAAAAGACACACACACACACACACACACATGTGCACACATGCGCACACACGCAATTTTAGAAAGTAAAGGAGAGAGGTATAAGTCAAAGATAACAAAGATATATCATTTGGAAACTGTATTATGATAGCAGTATTGAGAAAAAAGACCCATGTTAAAAATCAAAGCTGGGGAAATATTATTTTAAGTTTAGATATTATATACACAAGTTGATTTTTTTTGATTCTGAAGAGAATTTCAAAAAAGAAGTTAAATATCCAGGAACTGAAGGTTAGAATTGGGATGAGTGAAGATGACAGACGATACATGATAGAATTAGATGACATCTATTTATCTATCATCTATCTATCCATCTACGATTAGTGTATAAACAGTGATTGAAGCCACTATATAAATGATGTTATTCATAGAAACGTTTAGAGTGAGAAGAAAACCGGATCAAAAAACCAAATGTGTGTGAAAAACATTTAATAGCTCTTTTTAAATTTCAGAATATTACAGGGGTACAGAAACTTTGGTTACATATATTGCCTTTGCACTGCCCAAGTCAGAGCTACAAGTGTGCCTGTCCCCCAGAAAGTGCGTACTGAACCCATTAGGTGTGAATTTACCCTTCTCTTCCTCCCCTCCCACCTGCCCAACACCCAGTGAATGTTACTTCCATATGTACACCTAAATGTTGATAACATAGTGCCAATTTAAGGGTGAGTACATGTGATGTTTGTTTTTCCATTCTTGTGATACTTCACTTTTAAGAATGGGCTGTAGCTCCATCTAGGATAATACAAGAGGTATTAGTTCACCATTGCTTTTTATGGCTGTGTAGTACTCCATGGTATACATATACCACATTCTATTAATCCAATCATCATCAGGGAAATGCAAATCAAAACCACAATGAGATTATCACTTAACTCCAGTGAGAATGGCTTTTATCGAAAAATAGCTTTAAACAGAGAGGTGAGAAAAGATATTGAAGTAGACTAAGAAGAGGAAGGCAGAAGGGTGAAACAAAACTACTAAAGAATGGTAACGTGGAAAGAAGCATAAAGGAGTTCCAAGAAGGAAGGTGTGCTTGCAGTGTGAAATTCTTCTTAGAAGGAAAATAATCTAAGGACTGAAAATTACCCATTGATTTGTAGAATAGAAAGCAGCTGGTAATCTTGGTGAAATAAGTTTCTGAGCAGTGGTAAAAGTGAATGTTGTCTTGTAAACAGTTGACGAATGCGAATTGAATGAGTAGAGATAGCAAATGTGAACATCTCTTTATAGACGTGTGGGGAGAGGTAACATAGTAAGTAGCTGGGACAGAATTGGGCTCAGAGAAGACTGGTTTGTAAATCTGGTTGTTTTTAATTCTGGCAAGAGGTTAACATGTGGCTATGCCAATGGTCGTGATGCTATAAAGACAGAGACATTTAAGACACAAAAGTGAACATTTTAAGGGACAAAGTGAAATGCCTTAGAAGTCATGAATTTCTTTCAATAAAATTCATGAGCCCCTCAAATCAGGACATCAAAAATGTTCCTTTCTAGTTTATATTCTTCTGGCTGTTGGTCCTTGATTGGCTAATTGCTGCTGAGCCAGAGCCTCTTCCAGAATTCATTTCTGTTGTCAGTGAAACTCAGAAAGCTCTCAGTTTCCTTCAGGTCACAAACAGCTATGTAAATTTCTAAAGCAAAAGCCTAACAAATGTCTTTCTAATGGTAAAGTTTCCAGGAATACCGAACTCAAGTAGAAACTCACCAAATCTGAAATATTTTTGAGATCGTTCAAACATCAATAAAGTGTTAGAGATTGTGCACTTCATGAAACATTTTACTTAACTTAGAATATGACCATGAACATTCAAAATGCATATAGCACTTTATAATGACATCCTAGTATCACATCCTAAAATCATACATACTTTTAGATTAGTATTTTTTACACGTGACTCACAGGGCAAATCTGAGTCCTGCTGCTTTGGCAGTTGCTAGATGTTCACAGGTCACTGGGTACATTAATACATTAATAAATTATCCTTCAGGATGAATGTCAGCAAGCCATGTTTGAACAGGACAGATGAAAGATGAAACTATTGTTAGAGGAATGACTATGAGTAATTTTATTAGTTGAATATAATAAGTATGTCATAATCTACACAATGATGTATATTATAGATTAACTGATAATTTCTGTCCCCTAGGAAAAATAAACACATGGTAGAAAATAGCAATCCTTAAGTTAACTCTGTGATGTAAAATTAGTTTGTAATTTAATAATTATAATTCTATTTTTTCTGCAGCCATTTAAAACAGTTTCATGATGTACCAGAAATTCATACATCTCAATTATGCCATGAGTACTTCCTAATTGTGTTAACCTTTTCATCATTGCTTAAAACACTATGATTCTTACATTAAATACCAGTAGTGGTTCCAAAAACATCTCTCTTTAGTAATAAAAAGGCTCACTTCAAATGTTAGCAGTTAAAGGACACTGAAAAATTAATTATCAATTTCAGGGAAAGAAGCCCAGCCTTCGTAATATTTACAAATCAAAATTTAAGGAAAGAAATGTCTCGACTAGCCAAATTACATGTGGCTTAGTCAATTATCCTGAGAACAATCAGGTTTCCATTTTGAAATAATTAAAGTTTTGGCAAGGATGGTATCTCTTTATAGCTAGTCATTTCATCATGACTTGAATTTTTCAAAAATGATACATTAACTACATTGTGATTCAGAATAGATTTGGCTGTTTTCACTTAGATTATCAATTGAAAATAAAATATTTATATTCATTGTCATATCATATAAAATATGTTTAATATGTTTGCTAAACCAAGCTTAACCTATTCCAATATTTATAAAGCCAACTTAGGTTTTAAATTTCTTTCTAGGAAGAATGATGTGTTGAATTTAAGAGACTAGACCTTAGGCAAATTCCTTATCTAATCTAAGCCTCGGTTTCCTTATCTGCACAATAAGGATAATGCCAAATATTTCACAGACACTGAATGTGCTAATAAAGGGAATATAACATTTGTGTGTAACATAGAACATGTTCAATAGTGGGTAGCTATTAATATCAAACATCAAACATTAAACTGACAGGGAAAATGAAAGAAAAGTGAGGAAACAAGTCTAAATAAAGTGTCACATTTGATTTATCCAAGAAATAGAGTGACCTTCAACAACACTGGAAAGCAGCTGAAGTGTGCATTTGATATCTCTTCATTTCACATTTCAGATCTTGTAACTATTCTTGATCATTTTGATATTCCTTGTACATAACTAAAAAGGTCTCGTGTCCTCCCCCCCCCCGCCACCAAAAAAATTGTAATGGAGAAACAGGAACTTCAGGAACTAACATTCATTTACAAATATATTTCATTACCTGCTTTGTGCCAAGCCTGAAGTGCTAGTTGTCATCAACACAGTCCTTGCCTGTATGGATCTTATAAGTTTAAGCAATAGGTATTTTATTAGTGCTGAGTCATTTTCACATCCTCCTCAACTCAAACCAACATAACCAAATCAAGCCAACCCAAAGTAAGCAAACTGAAGTAAAAGAAACAAAAAGCCTTTGGAGAATGCTTAGTAGGTTTAGGCGTAAGGATAACCGTGCTTATAAAAGAGTTTGATATATAAGAAAGTTATCTGAGTCATAAAACATGGAAAAGACCTGCAACCTCCTATAAGAAGTTAACATGACTCTTGGAGGAATGGTACTATATTACAAACGTATGCAACAGTATAGGAGTAAAATATTTTAGGAACTTTCACAGATGTAATGTATTCTGACTCTACCTATTTGAATTTTATGCTTTATATGTTATACTATGAACAATTTTTCAGATTCATGTTGTAAATCTCTACATACTATAATATAAAAATCACTCTTCAGCCCTCAGCCTATTTTGGGTTTTGGGAGTCAATAAGGCTACCTAGCTCTGTTTCACAAGGCTTCAAAGGAATTGCTCAACACATGTCTTGAACAAGAACAAAAACCACATTTTGCAAGAAGTAGAAAGAACCATCATCTCATTTTAAGTGAATGAATAGCTTTATATTTTGAATGGACTTTATTATTAAGGAAAATATTATTATTTTTCCACAGTGAGACACTGACTCTTCTTGATGGAATTGTACTCTGTCTATGGCAGATGCTATGCATACAAAATATTTCTTCAATACATACTAAAGTTACATTGTTTTGCTATTTTTTGATCATTGCTGTTATTACCATAGTTTTTGATTCTATTTTTTTTTTTTAAACCAAGGAACTCCAGTGTTTCTGTGGTGGTTCTGCTTTCATTTCATAATTTCTACCCAATATAAACCAGTTAGCAGAATAAATAAAACTAGAACACATGGAAGAGGATAAAGTTTCACATAAATAAGTGAGCAGGATGACAAATATTTTCCTTTTTTATTATGAACACAGAATTTTTGTTTTGTATTATTGTCTTCTTTTTATAAATTTGATGATAAAGAAATTATCTATACCTCAATTGAAATAAAATTTTCTACCTTTCAGATTACTTGTTCTATTCGAAATAAAACAAGACTTGTATGTTTGTTTGTTTTTATACTGCATTGGAGATGCACAGAAATGCCTCACACTCACTTCCAAACTACAAAGATATTTTCCTTCATACATTGGTGATAAACATTATGATAAAGGATATTTAATGCAAATGTTAATTCAATCACTAATTTCAGCATTTTGATCACTTACTTTTATGACAGTGGGTTCCAGATTCTGCATATTGTGACTCTCACAAATACTTCTTATAGACAGATACATATGTAAGACTGGGAGTTTAACTATGGTGCCCTTTATAAGGCTGTCTTTGCACTTACAGCTGGTGAATGATTATAAAAGAACTGTTTTTAATATGAAGAAGTTATTCAATAAGCTTGGGCCATGCTAAGTTAGACATATTATCTGATGTGAGCAGGTCATCTGGCAATAAAGACAAAGGGAACATAGTAGGGCCCTGACAACAGTTGCTGCTTGCTATGAATCCAAGGCAGTGCATTTCATCACATGAGGGCTACAATTCATTAACACTGACATACATGGTATTTGATTCCTTTTGAAGACTTTTCCATTCCTCATGCAGGGCAAGAACAAGACAGACAAAGTTATCACTGCCACACATCTACGTAAGAACAAAGCTACACACAAGACCCTGTCTAACAGGACAGAAAGCAGCTACTGTCAGAGTAAACATCAGGAATTATTTGCTTGAGCAAATCTCTCCCATTTTTACCATCTGATCCATGGAAGTACAGGAAGACAGAGCAAAGGGATCCTCAAAGTCACAATGTAGGTCTATGGGGGAAACAGCATGCTGAGATTAGCCATGATAACAATCAGTAATTTTGAAATTTCCATCCAGTAGCACATTTGAGAAGTTGTACACAAGTGGTAGGCATGCTTTGCCACCTGAGAGAGCAGATATGCTGTCATCTATGAAAGATGGGCACTTAAAGTGTTTGAAGGGTAGACTCTGGGTTGAAAGACATCCTGAGACTATATTCTATGAATATAATATTTTGTAATATTGACAGATGTAAAGTCTCTTAGATGCTGTGGTACAGGAAAGGGGATGTTCTGAAATTGTTCCCTTTAGTGTAGCTCTCAAGTGCTGGAGCAGCTCTTGCCCAGGTGCCACATGGGCAGGCCCATTAGGCAGCAGGGCCCATTCTGCTACTGATGCAGGTGAAGGGATTAGTGCCTCAGTAAAGCCTTATATTTTTCATGTGACATAGTAGCCCCACCAGCCCCACCAGTTTATGTACAGCTTACTCAATGATCCCTGCCATCTTCTATTCCCACTTTCCTTGTGCTCTGTCCCTGCAAGAAGCATTTGCTTCTAAAATTCTGGATTCAATTTTAAATTGGATAGAACTGGAATAGAGTTATCTATACAGATATGAAAATGAAGCCCTTTTTCTAGGTCACCATATTCCAGATTAGAGGACCATGCATGCATAAACTGAGCTATTATACGAAAATGAATAATAAAACATATGATCTATAGTGTATATTTGTTGATCAAGAGTCCGAAGGCCATTACTTAGGTTGACTTTAAAAACATAATGACCGTAATTGTATGGTGATATCACTGAGTTTTTAAATCATAAATACTTTGTCTAAAGATCCAGCAGATAACGATGAAACCTAAAATGATTTAATTCAATATGTTAAACTGAACCTGAAATGAAATCAAACACAGATGTAAGGTCCTTGTGAGGCTGAATAATACATCTGCTGAGTCGGCAGGTGGTGACTACTTTGCCTAGATAATATGATTAGCAAAATAGATCCTTGATGTCTACTGAAGTTTAGGCATGAGCATTTTTTTCTGTGCTTATAGATGTCTATTGCCATCCCAATGTTGATACTTTGATTTTAAAATCTTTATTTTGGTTTTAAAATTATAGTCTTGGCTATAAACTTTTATTCCTGCCACAGAATCAGTATTTAAGAGTAGGGAGAGTCTTCTCAATAGTCTCCTTGCTTTTCTGTAAACTCTATCCTTCATAAGTGAGAAGAAACTCTTATCTCTAAGAAAATGATAGGCCAAACCATATAGGTCTTGGTTGATTAAACACAACACCTTGAATATCACTCAGAGTTAAAAACAGGCACTGCAGAGCACAGGTGCAATATTGGGTTCACATTTATAAGTAAATGGGTCACTGAATTCTGCTCAACACAAAACCTCCCCATGGTCTTCAAGGACAACTCCAAGTATAAAGTATTACATGACCTAAGAAAGGAGGACAATTACTGGCTAACTTTAAATATTGTAAGAATTGTCACATACCCATTCTCCATACATTAAATAATTTGGTTTCCATAAATCTAAAGAATATGGAGGACTGCAAAGCTCTGCTTAGGCATTATGAATTCCAATTTTCTTTGCGTGATACCACACATTTCATTCAAACATAATTTATTTGTGGCTCTGGTTATTTTCCAAGAACTTTTGGGGAACAGGATTATTCATATTTAAATGAGATGTAAGAAAGACATGGATGAATAAAAGCACAAATCTTATGGATGAAAGAATGCTTTAGGATTTACATTTTGCATATTTGAATAAATTTAGCTTTTGGACAAAAACAAATAAACACACAAACTATATATATTATAGACTTATGTAAAGTTAAGGTGTATTATAACTGACAGGGTTTCCTGCTCTTTGATACAAAGACAATTTGTAAATTATAGTCAAATTAATTAGATTTTACATATTTTGTTCATTCAATATATATTTTTGAAAACTTGTCTTCATATTTTTGATAACTATTGTTTTTTTTTAACAAATAACCAAAGTTTCTTCAAGCAATGTCTCACTTTTCTCTAAAAGATAAGTTGAATTTTCAAAAGCTGGCTTAGCTCATTATACAGTAGTACTGAGTGTGAAACTATCAAGGTTTCATTCCTTTTTCCAACTCAAACAGCTGCTACCATCTCTGAAGAAGCAGGTGTTGATGCGTGAACAATATTAGCACTAAAAAGAACAGACCGTTTGGTGATGACTTTTCTCACTGGAATATTATATCAAAATACTTTTAAATTCCCTAAAGTGCCCAGGTGGGAAAGCAAATTAAACTTTAAGAAAGCTAAAAATATCTCAATAGTTCCATTAGTTATTCCCCTTACAAATCCAATATACAATTATTAGAATTACAACTTTAAAAAGGATATTACATTTCAGGAATTTTATTTTTTATATGATACTACATGAAAACATTTTTAAATAAAAAAGTCTATTTCAATAGTAGAAAGACCAGAAGAGTAGAATAAATAAGTCAAATAGTTCAAATTTTGAAATTCAAATTCGGAACTTTAAAATAAATCCAATCTCCAATAGTGTATACATAAATTTTATCACTACACTGTCATTAAAAATACTAACAAAGGGGATTTTATCTGTATTGTTTTTCTGGAAAGATCCTAGCAAGCCTTTTATATAAATGAAGCTTTATCACAATGCTAAAAATCAGCAAGAGACAAGCTGAAGTAGTTATACCAATAGAGTCTTGAATAATAATAACTTGGGCACTAAGAACCATCATTGTCTTACTATTTTATCTTACATAGTCTGAAGACACTAGAAGTATATGTGATCCTTCATTCAAAAACAAATACTTGTATACATATACCTATGATATAATAAGCAATGTTCTGAGCCCAAGGAACACAGCAGTTTAAAATGGAAAAGTTCATTCTCTCTTTAAGGGAACGTTAAAAACCAATGGCAGTAATGCACACCTAATAATGTAACATATTAATAGCTTCTGTCATATTTGATTGGAAAATTATTAGTAAAAATTTCTTATTGCTTTAAAGAGATACAATTTTCTGATAAGATAGGAATACTGTGGCCTAGACAATTTTCCAGGAATATTACAGATCATTGGTGTTTAGAAAACATACATTTATATGATCTTATATTTATTTTGCATTCATTAAATAAAACCATCTAAGAATATTTATAAAGCTAGTTTTTCTTGGGAAAAGGATTAGAACAATATCATGAGATTCACCAAAAGTGTTGCAGTGCAGTTATTTATCAGTATTCTACGACGGTGCCACCCTGAATTTAACCATGTTGTTTAGCTTTCCAGGTTATACTTCTATTACAATAAGTATATGAGGATGAGTACACACATATTGAATAATAATTAACTTGTCACTTAATTCTTCTAACAGATAATATTATTGTTCCTGCTTTAAATATGAGGAAAACTCAGCATATATAACATGCGCAAGGTCATCAATTTGGTAAGTGATGATGCTCAGGTCCAAAGCTATATCTCCAGAGTCTATACTGCTAACCTGTGATGGGTAGTTAACAGTAAAGCCTTTGGTTAATAATTATATACACTGAAAACATCCTGATGGTTTTTTTTGCTTAGTTTTTCTTTTATTTTCTTTCTTTCTACCATGCCCTACATCATAAACACAAACATATGATTGGAAAAGATTAGCTGCTAAAAATAGTCGAGTTAGAAGTCTGAAGAGCAAGTCAACCAAATGGAGACGTGAGAATGTAGTTTTAGAATGATTTAGTTGTTAAATGAGGCTCACTGTAGATTTAGAACATGCTATCTAATTTAACTAAATGATCTGAAAGTGCTTCTATACAAAAGACAGGTTACAACTTCTAAACATGAATCGTGACCTCTGAAACAATGTCAAGGCAAATGATACACTATATGCTTAGACAGATGGATAGATACAGATACATTTAAATCTAAACATAAGAAAGTAGAAATGTAATGTGTTCTTTAATTATGGCATTGTAGGTCATATATTTGACTAGGAACTGAAAATAATTTCAAAAAGAAAATGAGAATGGCACCATAAAAAGTGAATATTTTCTTATAAGTAAAAGTTATGCTTGACATTCAGAGATATCACAACAGTATATACTCCCAGCATACAAGGAGTATAAAGTAATTCGAACTTGCATAAATCTTCGGACAAGCAATTTTCTTTAAAGTAAAGTTAAAAGCAGCAACCAGAAGGCCAGATGGGAAAGCAGGCTTACATCAGTAAGTGTGCAGGCCACTGAAACAAGTATGCAGGCTACTGAAAAAAATACCCCTTGAGCCTTGAAGGGAACCTATTACCTCCTTCAAGCTACTGCTTTACCTTGTGGTTGACTACTGCTCTAAGACCCCTAATGACCATTTAAAGGACCTACTGTATCTTTAACAGAATGTAGCTTATGTTTAGAATGTAACCCAATAACTTGAAAACTGGGATGTGTGTGTGTGTGTGTGTGTGTGTGTGTGTGTGTGTGTGTGTGTGAGAGAGAGAGAGAGAGACAGAGAGAGACAGAGAGAGAGAGACAGAGACAGAGGCAGAGAGAGAGATAGCAAGACAGAGAGAGAGTAGGAATATCCTTGAGTTGTCAAGGCCAGTTATTGCTACCGGTGTGTCATCCCTACTTACTGTCTCCACCTACTCTCTCCAACCTGAAGATCGGCCAGTCTCAAGCACTGTCCCACAAGCATCTGAACCAGCTCTGAAATGTCCCAGAATTTCCATTTGGTACTTTGTGTCTGCACTCCAAATGATATTCAAAATGTTTTTCATTTTACTCATACTAATATTTTAAGTTTGAACTAAAAATCTCATGAAATTTGTGCTATTTAGATACTGCCTTTGCTTTTAGAATTTTACCCTTCTTCTGTAGTGTATCTAATGCTTATAAATTTCTAGACCATCAAGGTCTCGAATATTTACATTCACAGCTTTTTGTTTTTGTTTTTCTGTCCTCACTTTTTTTCTTATTTCTAATTATGGAAAGAAAATTAAAGCATGGGGAAGCAAATGAAGTTCATTTATTTGGGATTTTTAAACTAATGCACTGGTTAGACTAATGGGTATAACTCCAAAAAGTCTGATGGGGAGGAGAAAGGTTTTTAAATGTAATTTTTGTATGCTAAGTATCACTGCAAATAACCTCCAAATCAAATGTAAATCAAATGTTTGCTTTCTATTCATATGGATACCCTTTAAAATCTGACTTTAAATTATTTTTTAGTAACTAACATGAACATTTCCTCCCCCCAGGACTGTGGAGCAGAAGGCATAAGCCTTGACATAGTTCATGATGTTAAACTCATTATTGTTGGTATTCTATTAAACAATTATGATTTATCAGAACAATATCTGTCTAGAAAATTACCATTGACAAAAAATATTGGAACGGAGAAAAGCAGAGTATCAACAACAATTGTCTCCAACTGTTATATGGAACATGGCATTAGAAATATTAATTAGAAAGGTCACTAATGTTCAGAAAATTGTTTAGTGATGAAACATATTGTGATATACAGAAGATATATTGTTTAGGTAGAGGCAAAACAGTTGATCAAAACAACATATTAAACAAATATGTTAACATTAATGAATAAAATGATTTCATAAAGAAAAGTCAAAAAGAGGATATGCACAGCTTGTTATCAGCAGTTGTAGAACTGATGATTCTTCTGAAGCTATGACACCTATTTTTCTAGATCGGTAATCCAATAGCACACCCAGGGAATTCCAGAAAGGATGAAGCATTACAATGGTATTTCCTTCAGGTCCTATTTGTACTCGCATCAGGACAAGAAGCATTTCCTCATCTTTCTTTTCTTTCAGTGCCATACTCTTCTCTGGTCAACTATCCTTCTTATACCAGTCTCATTCTCTTAATCAGTTCCCTCTTCTTACCAACTCTTGCTTCTTGAAAACTTGGAATAGCTTTTGTAGCAAGCCATGATGTCCATTCTCAGCATCTAAATATTTATAAAACTGGCCATAGCACTACAGTAGGTGAGTAAAATATCTTCTCGTATTTGAGAAGTATTCTTCCCACTGTTCACAAAATTTAGGTGCTACTCATTTGGGAGATAAGCAGCAAGAAGGAAAGGAGGACTATGAATAATTTATAAATGTCTATGTCCCCTTCTGTCACATTGGTTTTTTACTGGGTATGAGTGACTATGTTATATTTTTGTTTGGCTGTCTTAGAACCGTTTTGATTCCCAGTGTCATAAATTCAACTTGAACTATGTTAGACAATGATTGTTTATATAACAGGGAAGGACAATGGTATAGGTCGACATGACTGGAATTAGAGACCAGATACTGCTTTATCTATTTATCTACTTTTCTCTGTGTGTCTTTTTCTCTCAAACAAGAAATCTCAAAATAGACGTTTCTTTTAAAATATGGAGTCAAGGAAGCTTTGAGTTCACATCTTTAATTTTAATACCAAATAGAAAAGGGACTTTTACTGCCAAGCTTCAGGTTAAAAATATAATGTTACCTCACACCTGCCAGAATGGCTATTATCAAAAAAGACAAAAGATAAGTGTTGGTGAGGATATGAGGAAAAGAGAACCCTCACACACTATTAGTAGGCATATAAATTAGTATAGCCATTATGGAAAACTGTACAGAGGTTCCTTAAAAAACAAAAAATAGAACTACCATCTGATGTGACAATCCTATTTGTGGGTATATATTCAAAGAAAATACAATCAGTACCTCTAATAGATATTGTAACTCCCATGTTCACTGCAGTACTATTAACAACAGCCAAGATATAGACTCAACCTAAGTGTCCATCAGCAGATAAAGAAAATGTGGTGTATACTCACCTTGGAATACTATACAGCCTTAGAAAAGAAGGCCATTCTGTCATTTGTGACAACTTGGATGAATCTGGAGAACATTATACTAAGTTAAATAACCAGGCAAGAAAAGACAAATACTGCGTGATCTCACATATACTGAATCTCACAGAAACAGAGAGTAGAATGGTGTTTACCAGAGGCTGCAGGCTGGGGAAGGAAAATGGATATGTTAATTAGCTTGATTTAATCATTACGATTTTTGGTGTGTGTGTGTGTGTCTCTCTCTCAAAACATCATATTGTACCCCATAATTATATACAATTAAAATTTGTAATTAAAAATTAAAAATAAATTTTAAAAATAATATTCCAGAGAAGACTTCAATGACTAGGTTCAAATAACAGGCTCCTGAATTAATCTTTATGGCCAGTAGTGGTCAAGTGCTATCATTTGCCAAGCCTGAGCCAGATGCTAATGCCTATGCCAACCCTGAGGATACAGAGAGGGATTTTATAAAATCATGGCCACTACCACCCAGATAATATCATTAGCTTGAGATGAGAAGCAATTCCTTAAAACAAGAGGATGCTATTCCAAAAATAAGAAAGGAATTCTGTCTGTCCAACAACAATGTTCCAACACACAACATGTATTATAAACAAAGCACCTTCTGGTAATTTTTTTGTCCATGATTTCCTAGGTTTACCTCTTTACAGTACAAAGGATAAAGAAAAAGTCACAGAATGGAGAAAAATGTTTAAAAAATTACTCTAAGCTATTTATAAGGTACGGAAATTTAGAATTCTATTAAAATATTAATAAATTAAAAATAAAATTAAAATAATAAAAATTCAAAGAAATTAAATTTAATTATTAAAATAATACAGTTAAAATATAAGATAGAGAAAAATGTCTACTAAATTTGTTTCCACACACAAAAAACATCAGGATAATTAGTTGGAAGTTATAAGAAGTCAGGTATTCATAAATATTCAATAGTTTGCTATCTAGAAAGAGTATCGAATGTTGAACAAAATTGTTACAATGTCTATATTGGGAAAGTGTCAGATGTAAATCAGACCTTTAAAAATTTATTCATATTTTATATCATCTTTAGATATTTTTTTCCTGAAAAATATGGTAAGGTGCAAATTTCAACACATTCTATTAAATATTATCCTACTGGACTTTAAAAGCATAATAATTTATTATTTATATATTAATTTAATAGTGAATATATTGTTTTATAGCATTTTAATTCTGATTTTTAAGTCAATTATATATTCTTACATATTTTGCCTCAGGCCTGAATTTGTGTAAGTGTGTAATCTTATAATGTAGGAATTAAATATATTGTCTCTACTGAATTCTTCCTTATGGCTTTTAATATTATTTCTGCTTCTGACCTTTTGCAAGATTCAACAGGTTAATGAAGTATAAATTCTCCAACGGTTATCTTTATGCAAATAGTGCTTTTTTTTTGAAAGGGTTTTTATGCAATTCAGAATTTATGCGAAACTCTCCATTAAATGGATTCATATTGATGAGCCTTTGCTTCTGATCCACTGGTGTTAACACGAAATTATGTCTGACACTTCCCAATCCTTGGGAATCTTCTAAATTTAGTGAACTTTAACAAATGTCAGTTAAAGGTTCACTGACAAATTGGAGGTGAGTAGAAAGACAAATGAAAGACTTAACATGCAAATGTTCAGTAGAAAAGGAATAAGATATATCTTGAGACCACCATATTGAAAAATAATAAAAGTATGGGACCATTAATACCAGTTTCACGAGTTTACAGTTCATCGGGGAATCCAAATCTAGATTTCCTTATATTCGCTAATAGAAATTATTTCATTTAGATGCATATAAAATTATTTTATTTGTGTCTCTTTTAAAACGTTTATTACAAAAATGTAATTATTAATATTTAATATACATCCTAATATGTTGTAAGCCTTCCAGGGCGCAGAATTCTTTCTCCCGCCTTAGGTAGTTCTGTGCTTCTCCATAGTACTCAGGGCTTACACTTCCTAGGCACTCAATTTTTTTTTTTGAATGAAGGAATAAATGCTTCACCTATGTTAATTGCTTTTTAGTTAACATAAATCTGTATTTCAGATCTGTCCTTTAATATCTTCTTTTCAATGATAACTTTCTTTACCACTTCATTTGAAATTGCAACCTACTCATTATTTTCTCTTATTTATTTTATAGCAATTATTACTATTTAACACACTATAAGTTTTATTCATTTATTTGTCCATTGTTTGGGGGACAGAATGTAAAAGCTTCATGCAGGGAAGGGTTTGGGCTGTTGTGTTCTTTGCAGTAATACCAGTGTCTGGCACATAATAGACATTTAGAATGAAAGGTGGAATGAACAGTTAAATGTAAGCTTTATCATACTTGGGACTCAGAGCATTAGTGGGGTGGTGGTGATGCTAAGCCAGAAAAATATTTAATCTTTTAAGTGTGAATTCTTGCAAGTCCTATGTTTATTTTCAATGAGTAACAGAACCAATTCATTTGTTTATAATTGTACACTTAAGCACCCAAGTTTGTTTATTTGACATTTACTGTTTGGTATAACTATAGGTATCAGAGGTCAACATTTCCTCTGGTACCCTTGTTTTTGAATTCCCTGTTGTCTAGGGCCTTCTTGTTGAATAAAGTCTTAGATGTCCAGTTCTTTCAATTCTGTTCACCTGTCATTATACAGGAGCCCTATTGATGTGATAGTAAGGTGTGTGTGAGGGGAAGTATTGGATAGTCCTATGATTAGGACTCAGGCTTTTAGAGAGCCAGTGCCTTGGGCTTTGATCTTCATAAATGCTTCTGTGTGCCCCCTTCTCCCACCCTTAGATGAGACAGGAAGGCTAGCAGGGTCTAGAGTTGGGTATTTCCTTTTCCCTTTAGGCTCTGGTAAAACCCCACATGGTAGGCTCAGGTAAAATAGGCCACTGAAGGCAGACCTTGTTAAGAAGTACATAATTCTATGCATGTATTTCAAATTGGCTGCTTTTCCCTTTCCCTTGCCAGGCAAGAGGAGACTTTTCTCTAAGTTAACTTGATGTGGAGGAATCAAAAATTAAAAGGAAGAGTAGCCATCCAAGAAGCAGAATCTACTAGTAGCTACAAATACTACTACAGTTACAAGAATCTCAGCATAAACATACTACAATGCTATATTTCTCTAAATCTGGGTGCACACTGAACATCAAAAATCTACAGAGGCTAGTGGTATAAGAACACATAAAAGTATCCTTTTTCCCTTTCTGGCAGCTATTGGCGATTCTATTAAGGAAACACTTGAGTAAGGACAAGTTCAGAAGCTGCTGACAATTAGAAATATCACTGGTAGTTAAATGCTTGAATATGAGAAAAATAGGGGCTTCTGAAGTTTTGTTAATTTTCCTGCCAATTCCTCATCTGCTGTTATTTTAAATGATTACTTTCCAATGCATTTTTTTTTGCCATGGATAGAATATTTTCATAATTTGCTCTTGACAAATGTTAACAATAATCTACCTATATAAGAGATAAAAATAAGTTATTTATGAAAAATTCAACACTTGAATGTTGACGAACTTATTCAGAATCAATTTCTGTCTTTGTAATTAATAAAGAGAATAATCGATATATTTTAACGAATTGTTATAGGAATATTAGTGTTTGTTTTGTGGGAAAATGCCAAAAATATGAAAAATGTATATTAAAATAACAAACCGTTCCTTCAACAACTAAACTTTTTTTAATCAAGCTATTAAAATGTTGATCTGCTTGTGAAACCAGTATTTCCTATAATGAAATTTTTGTAATGTCAAATGACTCTTCTAGAAAGATGATTAGAGACCTTTTTGTCAGGCCCTTAATTTTAAAGTAAAGTTGTTTCAACAGGAAATTGAAGGAATGAACTGGTGGATTGAAACAAAACATTTTGATATTAAGAAATAATCATCAGCATCAGGTGGAATAATGGAAACGTCATAGGATATGTAATTACAAAATATTGAAGACTTAGAACTTGCTTTTATTTACTAAACCAATATGCCTGGTTTTTAGTAAAATAGCCTAAATACAATTTCTACAACATTAAATCCACAGTGGGCAGATATAGTAAAATATCTATACTAGTTTTTTTTTTCTATATCAAATATTTCTATAGTTTTGTCATTATAGCCAAACACCATTTTGCATCTACTTCTATCTGTCGTTATGTATTATTTTTCAAGAAAACAAGGGATAGCACTGGCATACCAACATGAAACTTATAAAAATACTTTTAACAACTTCATATACAGCTATAATTTATAAATATACTACTAATAATCATGAGGATATGATTGTCTTCTCCATAAATAAAAACCTCAGTATCAATGTAATCTGCTCAAATGGGCCTCTATTTTCTCTATGATTTTTTGCACAGTTCTAACAATGGTATCTAGAATTCTATATAAAATTTTGTATCCTACTTAATTTTTAACTTATAGTATATCACGCTTTTCCCTGTGACCATATAACTTTTCATAACTATCTTTACAATATTCACAGCAATTATTTCAATTGAACATTAATTTGTTCAAAGCGTTTGCAAAACTGCCACTATGCTCTAAACGTTGTGCCAAGCACTAAGGATATATAATTCTAAGACTTTGCTATCAATATATTCAAACTCTAATGGAGAATACCAAAACAGACAATTAAAATACAAGGTAGATGATGAGATACAGAGATAGTACACATTATCATGTGGATCCAGAGAAGGGGTGCCTAACTCTACCTAGCTCCAGAAGGGTGTCAAACTCATCAAGCTAATTGCTAATGGATGAGTAAAAGTTAATCAGTGTTAGCAGTGAGTATTCCTAGGCACAGGAGACATGCATAAAGGCATTGTCTTAAGAAAAAGAGCCTGACATTTTATGAGGGAAAGAATAAACACTTCAGGATGGCTAGAAAATGAAATAGAAGGCAGAGTGGTGAGAAATGAGCTTGGATTTGTAAGTTGGGACAAATTGTGGACGACCTATATGCCTTGATAAGGCACATATGGCAGGGGAGACCACTGAAAGGTTTTAAGAGGGGAAGTGAAATGGTCAGACTAAGATTATATTAGTGGTTACAAAATAGGAGCTAGATTTCAGTGGGAAAAGGATGAAAGTTTGGAACAGTTAGGACTCAGTTTCAAGATGGAGTCCATGAGCAGTTTTCATGTAAAATGGAATGACTAAGGAAATGATTAAATCATCATCTTGAGAATAGTGAAAAGCTAATACGCACTGAGGACCTATCATGTGTCAGATACTGCTCTAAGTGTTGTGGTTATATGATCCTGGTTAATCTAATAAGCCAGGTATTATTGTTACTACTATTTCACAAATAAAGAAACCGAGGCAAGGAGAAGGTATGCGAGTTTACTCATGTTACATAGCAACTAAGCAAGTCAGAATTGAAATCTAGGCACAGGTGATATTATGTGATGAGTAAAGAAGTAGAAGGAGTCAAGCACAATGCCTAGTTTCTAGCTAAAGTTTCTACAATGTAGTGCCTGCAATTGAGAATGAAGATTAAGAGAAGAAGAACACTTAGTGGTTTAGTGAATACCACAGTTTATCTATTTTCCCATTATCAGACAGTTATTTCATTTTTCAAATATTTTATTATTATAACTACTACATTGAACATCATTGTACATATACAATTGTGCATTTTGAATTATCTTCTTTTTATAGAAATTAATACATATAATTTTAATCATTATATCAACAGTATAGAAAGTAATAATTTCTCCAAAAAGCTTATTCATATTGACTATTTTTGCTTTTCCTACCTGAACTTCTAGAAAAATAACAGCACTATTTAAATCTAATTGTAGAACACTTTTTTTGCTGTTTTTTCAAGCCATCTGAAAATTTCAGTACACTCACAGGTTATTTTTACTATCACTAGGGAACTCCTCAAACACAGACAGTGCAAAGAGGGCCAATAAGGTCTCCATTGAGAAGTGCAGAATGATTTACTGAGATGAAGCACAGCTTGCATCTTTTTAGATCTTACATATATGTTTTGAAAAAGTCATGTCTTTCTAGAACCTCAAGATAGCATTAACCTAGTTCTCATAAGTCTTAAAAGGAGAATTTATTTAAAAGACCAAATACAAAGAATTAATTTAATACAGTAAAACTGGCAGTCAAGGATAATAAATTACACAAATTTTTCCCCCTATTTTGTTCTTATTCATTTATTATTATAGTTGACAGAGTTAATACGCAAGGGAACAATGTGTCATGTTTAGTTGAAATAATGATCACTGTTTTCCTTATTATTTTATCCTCAACAGTTAATTTTATTTAAAAATTTTATTTAAAAATTTGTGACCAATAGCCAACTGTATTTTATGACTTTTACTGTCAGTCTCTAAAGATAGCATATTCCATCAACTGGTCTACTTCTCTGAACCTCACACATCCATTGGGTTGCAGAATACCAATTAACTCCCCTCTCAGGGGCACCCTGTCACAGCACTTCCCTTGCCCTCTTCCAATTCTGCTTGACAGCTCACATGAAAAAGTAGGCTAAATCAGGACACCAATGACTCACAGAGACTTGAGGCCTTTTTTTTACAGTTCTTCTTGCTTAGATTGTGTCTAGCAATGCTATAACACTTCCTTTTTTCCTGTGTTTAGGAGAATCCCTAGCTCAAGCCATAAAAGCAAAAATAAATAAATGTAAATACATCAACTAAAAAGCTTCTGCATAGTAAAGGAAATAATCAACGAAATGAAACAGAGGTATGGACTGGGAAAATATTTGCAAATAATATATCTGATAAGGCTGCAGACCCCAACTCCCAGGCCACCGACTGGTACTGGTACTAGTCAGGAACAGGGCCACACTGCAGGAGGAGAGCAGCGAGCAAGTGAGCAAAGCTTCATCTGTATTTACAGCCGCTCCACATTGTTCACATCACTGCCTGAGCTCCCCCTCCTGTCAGATCAGTGGCCGGCAGTGGATTCTCATAGGATTGCGAACCCTGCTGTAAACTGTGCATGTGAGGGATCTAGGTTGCACACTCCTTATGAGAATCTAATGCCTCATGATCTGAGGTGGAGCTGAGGCAGTGATGCTAGTGCTGGGGAGCAGCTGCAAATACAGATTATCATTAGCAGGGAGGTTTGCATAATTATTTCATTATATATTACAATGCAATAATAATAGAAATAAAGTGCACAATAAATGTAATGCACTTGAATCATCCCAAAACCATACTCCCCCCACCCCTGGCCTGTGGAAAATTATATTCCATGAAACCAGTCCCTGGTGCCAAAAAGGTTGGGGACCACTGTGATTCTGGATTAATATGCAAAATGTACAAAGAATTCATAAAACTCAATAGTGGAAAAATAAATAACCCAATTAAAAAGTGGGAAAGGACCTGAACAGACATTTCTCCAAACAGGCATAAAAATGGCCAAAAGGTATGTGAAAAGGTACTCAAAATCATTAATCAACAGAGAAATGGAAATCAAAACTACTATGAAATACCACCTCATATTCATTAGAATGGCCATTAAAAAATAGTCAAAAGATAGTAAATGTTGGCCAGGGTGTGGAGAAAAGGAAATTCTTATTCTTTGTTGATGCATACATAGACTGATATAGCCATTCTGGAAAATATTACAGAGTTCTCTAAAAAAATTAAAAATAGAACTACCATATGACCCAGCAATCCCACTTCTGGGCATATACCTCCCAAAAATGAAAGTACCACCTCGTAAAGACATCTGCACTCCCATGTTGATGGCAGCATTATTCACACTAATCAACACATGGAAACAACCTCAATGTCTACGGATGGAGGAGTAGATAAAAAATGAGAAACGAAAGAATGAGATTTTACCATTTGCCACAATATGGATGAGCCCGGAGGACATTATGCTAAGTGAAATAAGCCAGACACAGAAAGAAAAATATTGTAGGATATCACTTATATGTGGTATCTGAAAAACGTTCAAATATACAGAGACAGAAAACAAAACAGTGGTTACCAGGAATAGGGAATGTGGGAGAGAAAAGAAGGAAGTGGGAAGATGTAGGTCAGAGGATACAAAGTAGCAGATATGTAGGCTGAAGACGTCTAGAGGTCTAGAGATATAATGTACAACTTGAGGACTATAGTTAATAAAATTGTACTGTATATGGGATTCACTCTAATTAGTAGATTTTAGCTGCTCTTGCCACAAAAACAAAAACAAAAATGGGTAACCATGCAAGATGATAGATATGTTAATTTGCTTCCCTACAGTAACCTTTTTACTATCTATATGTATCCCATAACATCATGTTGTATATCTTAAGTATACATGATAATGCTTATTTTTTAAAAAAGATAAGGTTGCAATTTCTATTTCCATTTTCAGTCTTCTAGTGAAAAGTTCGTTCTCAGTGAAGCAATTTACCAGGAGAGAATCTATACCCAAACTCTGACTTGGGTGGGGCAAGGGTAATATATGTAACCTAAACATTTATACCCCCGTAATATGCTGAAATCAAAAAACACTTAAAAAAAAAGTATGCCTTTAGTATAGAAAGTAGACTTTATTTACATGTATCAAATAATATATCTTGGGGAAAAAAAATGTACTACAAACTCCTTAAAGCCAATGTCTGGCTCCATAAGGCCTGAACGGTAAGAAATTTGAGAGTAACAATTACACAATTATAACTGTATAGTATACTATATATTAGAGTATAATACATATATATGGGGTTAATAAAAGGAAAAGAACAATAGGAGGTTTGTGGCCTGGAAGAATAGTCCTGTTTGTGCCACTTTATATTTACCTTCAAATGGAAACAAAAACATTTTCATACAATATCATACAGAAGCGAATTCAGGCATACAAAGGTGACATGCAGAAGTCAAGTATCTAAGTACTAAATATAAATCCAAAATCCAGGCCTCCTGCCTCCTTATTCAGTATTACTTGCGTATTGATTTTTAACGGTAAGCCCCCTGCCTCCAATACATTAATGTAATGTGATTGAAAAGAGAAGTAATCTTACTGAGGCAGTCCATGGTGCTGGGAAGGCAGGACACGAACCACTCTTTAAGAGACCCTGCTTCCGGGAGCATAGTTGATGGACAACCTCCACTTGTGACTCTCACATTCACCATCATGTTTATGCCATGGCCAAGCTTTCCCAAGCTTCTTTCATTCAATAACTGGGCATAGGGGTACTAACTGGGACATTTCTTACTGTTGGCGAATTCTTCTGATTATTTTCTCGGGAACTTCACATCAGCCAAGTCAAGACCATCTCAGAATTGTACTTCATTTTGAAACTCTTCTTCTCCTTCCTTCTGTCTCTTTCCCCAGGTATCGGGCCTGTGTTAGTGTCTGACGTCTCTTCCTGTCTACTCTGCTGCATCTCCTTTATCTTTCTTAATTAAGTGTTCCCCCTATAAATATTGTAAATCCAAACCTGTATTGATGACTGCTTCTGGGAAAATTTAAACTGACACACCATAAATAAATGATTCAAACATCTGTTGATCAGCAACTGTGTCTGTTTAATGCCAGGTGCGGAGAATATGACGATGAGTAAGAAGAATTTCCTTAACTGAAGGAGCTCAAAATCTGGTGATGGTTATTGGCATTGCCTCCAGTGCAATTTGCTAAATCCTATTATCCAGGGGTCTAGAAAATGCACAAGAACTTGAAGAGATGTTATTTCTTCTGCTGTAGGAAAAGCTGTAAAAGGTTTCACAAATGCGCTGACATTTGACATTGGCCTTCAAGTGTGACTAATATTTACTTATATGGAAAACATGCGGAAGGAGCTTGGAAGAGGGCATTCCAAATAGAAAGATCAGCATGAATACAGACAAAGCTGCTTGAAAAGTACATGACATGTCAGAGGGATATCCAACAGTTTAACTTTTTGTGGAGCTATAATTAAACAGCCCCATATAAGATGTTTCCAAGGGCAATTTTTTATTGATTTACTTTTTCTTGGTTGTCTCGACCGATAAACATAACTTCCCTCTGCAGAGCTGGTTATTAAAAGAACTCCAGACTTTATGAGAGAGGGCAGTTTGGGGGCTGATGTCAGAAGGAGCTTTGAGGGAAAGTTAGAGTTTCACACACCATATTTACGAAAGTAAAATAAGCTATTAGAGAGTGAATGCAGTATAGGGATTCTTCTCTGTGCTCAGTAGAGTCAATAGCACAACAGCAACACCACTGGCAAAACAGAAGGTGTTCAAACTGCAGCATAGAAGATATTTGCAAGAAGGCAGCAGAAAGACAGTAGCAAAAGAAGTTCCAAATAAGGGAGGTACAGAGAAAGCTAGAGGAAACGAAGGAACAATGTGCAAGAAGATAGAGCAAAAATCACAGGAAAAAAAGAGTTCAAGAAAGAATAAGCTGTATGAACTAAAACAGAGAATATAATTAATTACAGTTTTGGAAAGGAAATCACACAAGAGAGAAAGAACAGTGAGTGAGTGGGTCCAGAGTAGCTGAACAGAGAGAGTTAGCAAACTTCCTGTAATGCACTAAAAATGACGGACGAAGAGGAGAGCACTGGACGGAAGAGAAACTAGCTTAGCTTACCTAGCTAAGAGTTTTGATACTCTCTTCATATGTTTTAGGAATAGCTAAAACCACGTTAGTCGTACACGGTTCACTCACATTTTTTAGGTACACATTATTATAGTTTGATCAAATTAACTCCAGAAAATATCCTGTTGATCCATCTGGTCCTAAAGGTACTAGCCACTGAGTTGAAGTCCCAGTTCTAAATTCCTGCTGAATTACTTATTAGTTTGTCTATCTCAGCAATTACTTAATTTCTCTCTGTGGTAGTTTCTCCA